>JALRMI010000073.1:0-92471 GCA_026120165.1 Leptosphaerulina australis
TTGGTGGCGAAACTAAACGAGGTTTCTTAATAGCGCGATGCTCTGGAGGTGCCTCTTCGTCGCTGCCATCATTAAGGAAGTGATAGTCAATTCTTTGGGAACGCTGGGGTTGTGCAGGCAGATCAGCTAATGAACTGCCATCGCTGCCGACGTCCGGAGGGTTGGATTCAATGTCAGACATTTGGACAGTTGTGAACGCGTCGTTGCAGGACAAAGGAAGTGAACGCAGCCATCGTGCGTCGCGGTATGGTAGACAAATGCACGTGATCTGTGTAGCCTTGGCAGAAAAATTACGAATGTTTGCATTCGCATTCGATAAGGCGTTACGTTACGAATACGAATATTCGTAGCTCTCTCAAACTTGCGGATACGAATACGAATAACGCAAAATCTTACGGATTTGTATTCGTGCCCACCCCTAACTTCTTGTATGCCGTCAATTTAACCTGGAATTTACACAGTTGGCATACAATAAAACCAGGTTTACAGTATGGACTGAAAATGTTTTGACCCGGGCAGCAGCCTCCGGGAACAGACGGTCGCTCACTCCAACGCCAAAAGTAAACACTGATGAGTTATTGGACAATTTCATATTCAGTCGCTGTGAGGCAATGGAGCAAGTACTCCACCAACTTCACGTGAAACTAGACCTTACTATACATGAGTTACAAGGTGTCAAACAGGCTCAAGACAAAAGAAGAAAGAAGGCAAGGCAGAAGGTATTGCCGTTGTACTCTCACAACTTGAACAGGCAGGGAGGAGCAGTATGGTGGAGTCCTCGGTCGAAGCGTGAAGCTGACATGCGCGACGCTACAATTGAGAAGCACAACGCCGAACAAGAGGCAGCCAAAGTTACTAGTTGTTCCTAAGCCTTCCCCAGCACCTCCACCCACATACAACACCCACGGCCGCAAAATCGTTCAACCAAAAAGATCTGAGTAGCGAACTGTATCACTTTAACCATCTAAATCTCACATGAATACACAGAGAGCTGACACCAAGCCGTCCTTAGGTACAACTCGGTAGAAAGGGGCGATATAATATACACCACAATGAAAATTCACAAACGCGTTGAGTACACGGATACAGTAGCGCCGGCTCAGACTAGAGTCAAATTTTTATCACTTTACAGCCCTGCTTCAATTCACGTCAAGACCCTGCATCATTTCCTCTAATGAATCAGTCTGTAAGTTTTCTTGTAGGGTCACACAATTTTTCGCATCATCGTAGTTTGTGATGAATGCCTGTGCTTGTTCTAACGTACTAGATCGCTTATGATATGCCTGCGAGAATTGATTGACCTTCTTTTTAGCTTCATTCCTGACACATATCAATACTAACTACATTTGTGATTATTGGTGGTGAACGTACTGATAGCATTTGTATATCCCCCTTTGGCGGCCATTCGCCACAGCATAGTAGAACTGACCGCCTGGTACTGCGTCCAAATTCGATTCTTCCAGGTTGCTGATAATTCCATATTCAAAAATACCATTTTCTTCCATATACATTTTTGCTTCTTCCAGGTGCTCGAAACCTTTGTGCTTGTTACCCTTGACGCCGCTTGTAAAAACGCAGGTGACAGCCCTGTAGTCTTTGTTAATGCTTAACGCAAGTAAAAAAACAGTTGATGACATACCACGAAGTGAATATTGTGGGTAAAGAGTGGCCTTTGACGACAGCATAGAACTTTTTTCTCTGTCGCGCCATGGTCAATATAGAATGAATATGACAGAACAACTTCGTTGAGAGGTTGAATGAATACTAAAACAAGTGTTCACAGTATGACTACTATACTGGAACTGATCAGGCTGAGGAGCAAGGCGGGGTAGATGCATTGTATTTGGTGTCACATGTCAACATGCAGGAATTAGATCGCCGGCTGTACCCGCCACACGAGCCTTCCTTCCACCAACCTGGACTTAAACAATGATTCGGTTGACGGAACTCCTCACCTTGGGCACTGGGGTGTTGCAGAAGTAACTGCATCGATGTTCCTCAACTCAGTGTAAAGTAGCAGTCGTCTCAGACGGCTTTCTCTGAAATGGATCCCAAGAAACATCTCTTTGTATGTAGAAGATTGGATGTGGAAGGACTTGGCCAATTATTTGCTGGTCTATCCTCGTCAGCAATGTGTCAAATTCGCGATGATAGTCATCTAGCCAGATCGTCCGGTCAGCAATATTGTCCCAGCGCCAACCGGTCATCAATACATGGTGTGTTATGAGGTTACAATACCGAAAATCACTAACGCTGTCAGCATTTAGGATTTAGACCCTGGTAGGTCGTACAGGTTGTGTTTCGGAGCACTTCTTAACCGTGAGAGTCTGACTGTTGTGACAGGGAGATGCTTTAACTCCAGGCCAGCTCTGGTCCCTGACGCATTTCTTTATACCTTTTCATGCAACAGACACCAGCTTCGACGCTACTGCATGTCTGTATGACAGCCAGATAACGGTGAATGCAATGTTCCGACAGCTTGCTTTCGAGAGTGGCTGTATGTAGCCCACATGCGTCTGACTTCAGGTTATGTGACCTCTAGTTCCAGATCAGACTGGCCTTGATTCGACCCTGGCACACTCATGTATACCACTTGCGTCAGCCTCGGTTCCACCAAAGTTTCTCGCTCTGTTCTACTTCGCGTATATATACCTCAGTAGATAGTTCATTGATCAATCGATTCGATCCCTCAACTCCCATCAACATGTTATGCTGCTTTTCAGTTGTTTCAGCTCTTCATCTTTTCTTTGCACCATAGTCTAGATAAGTGTGTCACATAGGTTGGTTTGCATTTTGCCCTCCGAGTAAGCAATTTTGAAAACCACATGATCAACTCCGTAAAATAAGCGCTGAAGTAGGCATTGAAGTAGACATTGAAGTGAGCGTTGAGGCCGACATTGAGGTAAGTATTGAGGTAAGTGTAAGCACAGAGGAACATACTGATCGCGCTCCTAACAACCATGCACCTACCTCTTGCACTGGACCATACAGTGTAGCTTACATCCACGTTTTTCCATAAGGTATTGACGCCAAAATCTTGCCACTGACACGCGGGCGCATTCAATGACCACTTGTAACGGAAACGGGTTCGAGAGCGAAGAGTTAATTAGACCTGGACTCACCTCCAGCTTTTATGCGGCGTTCATCTGTGTCAGTATACCCACTCGGTCCCTGCTTGGGTAAGTCCGGGAGGTATGTGTGGCCTGCACCTTGATCGAAGGAAGTGTCGTGGATTGAGGGGAAGTTTTTAGATGAAGGATGAGAGCACCGATCATGGTTATAACCGTGTATCGGAAAGGTGACTATGATGGTTCTCTGTCACTGCTCCCACGTGGTACGGGCTAGCATCAACGTCTGGTTGTGCTAGCTAGTATACCGGTGTAGGTTAGTCAGTTCATGAGGTTGGTTCTATTGATATTGGTTGTAGCTATCTATTAATGCATGGCGTGTATTACTGGCTTCAGATCGCGCCATGCCCAGTGCAGCCACGAAGTGACCTATCGTTCCTTACTGTTGCCACAGCACGACCTGCAGTAATATCTGGCGGTCGATGCCTTGTATCTTCCGTAGAAAAATCACGCATCGACCCTTTCCTGTCCGGATATACTCGCAATCTGCAAAGGGAAATAATCCACGCACAACTCCTCCTGTAATCCCAAGATTTTGCTGTGAGAACGTTTGCTAACCTTACTTCAGACAGTCTTAAAATAGACGAGAATCTTTCTGAATCAAATAGAAGTCTGGGCTAGCTCCAGATACATATACTGCTGATGCAACAATCCCTATACAAGTGCTCTGCAAGCTTGCGCTGACAGGATGCCACGATAGCAGCGACAGAGAAAGAGACAAGCAATCAAATATCTTTGAACACTCAGATTTCGTAACGATTAGGGTGATGAGAATTGATAGTATGTTCGGGAACACCTTCAACCACCGTCTCTACCTTGTTTAATCTTCGACCGTAATCGCTTCAAATCTTGATCTCACATCTCGAGCCGCGCAACAATATCAGATTTAAACCAGCAAGTTCGTCGATCTCGATATCTGGAAAGTCCGTATATCGAGATTGAAGTCCAATCATCTCCGAAGCACCATGCATTTGCATTATATGTCAGTGCCTGGGTAACTACCTCGGCTCTACGTCCATTAGGGTGGATCTGCCGCTAAGCCCGATTTGCTCTAGTTCGATTCTCTTCTATAAATTTCCTTAGCTCAGATAGAAACCAACAGAACGATTCTGCACTCCTTGTTCTCATCAACTTTGTATGCCGGTATCGAACTCGATCTGTTTTTGGTGACGAATGGCCTTGGGAACAGTTTAACGGAAGCCTGTGTGTGTAGGTGATGTTGGTCCATGCGCCTCCCAGCTCGGCTAGCGCACCAAGCAAAAACGTTTGCTTGACGATACCATACAACATCACCCTTCACCAGCACCTTTCGAGCATATCGCACCGATCAACCCACCCACCGTCCCTGTGCCACATGCAAATCGTTTTGTTTTATTGACTTTCTTGTTTTATTTGCTTTCTCTTAGATAGTCAGACCGGAGCTAGGGCTCGAGACCATCTCTCGTGCGGCGGAACGGGCTGAGTGAGATCACGTGCGGCATCAAACTCAGCCATCTGCCCTGTTCGAGCATCGCCGGCTCGAGCTGGCCTAGCTCCTGCGCCTCCAAAAATGTTATTATACAATACCTCAACTCCCTACTTTTCTGCGAGAGATGGTGTGGATAGTATTTATTGCCTTAAATCGAGGCTGGTGTGGCTCCGTGGATCGCATCAAGACGTTATGTTTATTATGGCGACTCTGTGGTGGTTGGGCGGCTACTAATTTGGCCGGACGAACTCGACTGCCGCGTTTTTTTCGTACAGTTAACGTTAACCCTTCAGTGGCATACGCGCTTACATTGAGGACCTGTTCCAGTATTTGTTAACAGCTTCCTGGAGAACGATAACGATATCGGTGCTCTCGAACCTTTCTTCAACTTGCTGCAACTTCATGAGCTTGCACCTGTTCTGCAAGCTGTCTTGCGTTCGATGAATACCCGAGAGCACAAGAGCATTTTATATCATCGTGGTATCCTCCCAGTTATCTTTACGATAGCGAGAAGTAAATGATCGTCCTCGGAGCTCAATGGAGGCGCCATACTCAGTGAAGTGAGAGGAATATGAGGTAGTATAAGTGCTGATGAACATTTCTACTTTGTCTCGGCGGGATTTCTGTGTGTAATCACACGGACTACAGGGAAGTATGCTTTGTCCCCTCTAATTACTAACGTCTGTCCCTACGTGCCGAGAAACCCTGGGTACCGAGAACCCGCAAGTGCTTTTAACCATAACTATGTTAACGATGATCAAAAGATGTAGAAAATCTCGGAACAGACACCTTGAATTCTGAGCTTTGATCAGACTTTGTGCTCTGAAAAAAAGCTCTTCCCAGCCTGTGATACAACATTACAGCGGAGGCATGGACGACGACATTACTTCGGTCAGTCTCGGACTTACTTGGGAGTTGGTGCAGCGTGTCCAAATCTTGTCAAGCTGTATCTCAATACGAGAAAATTTAATGCCGGGAGTAGAGTTAAGATACTATTTATTTATTTATTTAATCCTACTCGGTTGCAGCCGCATACAATTCGCAGCTATGCCCGGATTAGCTGGCATGGCAGACAGCCGACACGCCGTGGCTACTCAGTGCCGCGTCATCCCACATCACTCCTGTGAACAGGAGCCATCTGTCCCCAGAGGCCTGCCGTTTTCCCTTCAACCACCATCTAGACTTGCTAAGTTGCTCATGATGCCAATTCAATCACAACCACAACACCTAGACATAACTATCACGTGTTGCCAAGCACGCGTCCAATTAACCCGAATGCGGTCTAAACCGGAAGAAGGTGTGGCAACGTTTAAACATACTTGGTTTCCTAAGCCGAGCACTGGAAATCTTCTGTTCCCACCCGACAGCTACTCAATCCATCAATCCACACAACATTGTATACTTGAGAACCACGCACTGGGCAGTGTTCGTATAACATAAACACAGGTTCGTCCTAATTCAGGAATGCATAATCGCTTTGTCTTTTTCATTTGATGCAGGGCTCTGAGAGCGTCTGCAGAAAGGGTTAGCCCTAAGTATTGACCGCCACCATTAGGACAGTACACACTACCTCGCACCGCTTTGCTTGATTTGCTATACAGCCCATATGAGCGCCAATAGACACACGAGCCGTTCTGCAAGTTCCACAGCAGCGAGCAATGTTCCCAACCATACTCATCCACAATGGTTGAGAGATCCGGGTATGCGGAAGCTCAATTTACTCCTTTTCGCGTGCTATCTGGGTGCCATGGCCAACGGTTACGTCAGCTCCCTCATTTCCAGTCTTATTGCAAATCCCAGGTGGTATGAAGATCTTGGAGGGCTTTCAAATGTTAAGCTGCTAGGGTTGGTAGTAGCAGCTCAGCCCCTGGTTTGTATTGCCGCCTTCATTCCTGCAGCTTGGCTCTCAGACAAGTTCGGTCGTCGAGCTGGTATCGTATTTGGCAACATCGGCACGCTTTTTGATGGCTTTATGAAATTTGTTGAATACGGAGCAAGCTGGCGAGGTTGCTCAGGTTATGGAACTAAGGTTAAGAAATAAATCAAGGGAAACGTTCAGACACTAAGGCTTCAAAGGCAAGTAAATTTTGAGCTGCAACAGCCCTTCGGATTCAGTAGAGAAACGATGTTGTCAGGACCAAAAGAATTTTTCCATCTAAGCTTTTGTATAATTTGAAAACAATTCCAAGACCTAGAATCAATGCTTCACCTAACGTCCCTAGCTGTCGTATTGCCGTTACTACCAAAAGCAAAAGTAGGTAAAGCGCACATTATGAGTGTGAAAGGTTGGTGGGAGGTGTCAATAGCGATGGAGTACATAGTGACGAGCCTCTTCGTGATGCATGTGTTGGAGGAGGCAGCGATGACCATAGCGAAGGAAGAAAATGATGTTTACACGTCGGATGATGTAAAAAGTCTAATAGGATTACAGAGCCCTGCGTAGTTTTCTGGATAGCACTACGCTAGGCCAGCTTTCAACTCGATTTGTAGTCCGGATCGAAACGTTCAACACGTTCCCAGCCGTGATCCTCATGCAAATGCTCGAGAAGGGACTTACACATGAAACAGTAATCTAAATTGACGCAGGTACGACAATGGAAGCGCGGCCCATATATGTCCTGATTTTGTGAGACTCGATCTAAATGCATTCAGCCATACACTTACATGGAAGCATCCGTTACACCATGCGCCACCATGTGATCCACCTGTTGTAGAAAGACTCATGTTCCCAGTATTGAGCGCAGCTTGACAGGTTTCTGATAATTTTGCTATCATGTTCTTGTGTCCATGAAAGATTGCAATAGCAAGAGGTGTCCAGTTACCTTGCAACTCAGCAACTGTGACACATTGGCTTTCCCATCCCCGGGCGATTAGTAGTTCTACGCCTTTGGGTTTCCCAGCTCTGCAAGCCCAATGGAGAGGACTCCAATGCCCGGGTCGAGAGGCAGATATAGATTGCTGTTCCAAAACCAGGCTAAGAACTTTGAGAGAGCCCCCAGAAGCGGCAAAACTAGCCATGTCGTCTCCTTTCGCATCTAGGGTGGTTGGCTCCAGGCCTTGACTTATGAGGTACTTGAATGTTTCAATGTGTCCACCTCTTGCAGCACATTGTAAAGTGGTGCGCTTATGAATATCTATTTGTTTTAAATCCGCATTGTTGTGCTCAATGGTGAAATGAAGTAAATTTGTGTAGCCTTTGAAAGCGATCAGGTTAATGATAGTCCCATAGATAGGATCAATGCCGTTTGTTGTCCTATAGGCCCCCTTCTCGAGGAGTAGCTTGACAACCTCTGCATGATCATTGCTCGCTGCGGAGGCGAGCGGAGTCCATCCGCTGTTACTTGTTACAGACAGATCCGCCTCCTCTTCAAGCAGTAGCTTGACTACCTCGAGACGTCCGTTACTCGACGCTGAGTTGAGCGGTGTCCAGCCGTCTTTATTGGCAATAGTCCAGTCCGCTCCCTTTTCAAGCAGTAGCTTAACCAATTCGAGATGGCCGTTGCTCGCCGCTGAGTTGAGCGGTGTCCAGCCGTCTTTGGTAGCGATAGTCCAGTCTGCTCCTTTTTCAATCAGCAGCTTGACTACCTTGAGATGGCCGTTGCTCGCCGCTGAGTTGAGCGGTGTCCAGCCGTCTTTGGTAGCGATAGTCCAGTCTGCCTCCTTTTCAAGCAGTAGCTTGACCACCTCGAGATAGCCATTACCCGACGCTGAGTTAAGCGGTGTCCAACCGTCTTTATTGGCGATAGTCCAGTCCACCCCGTTTTTAAGCAGCAACTGAACTATCTCTTGCCTTCCCATGCAAGCAGCAGCCCCTAGTGCAGTGCCATAGTCTCCACCCTGCACGTTGATATCAGCGCCTTTTTCTAGTAGCAACTCAACTATCTCTTTATTCCCCCCGTAAGCAGCAGCCCCTAGTGTAGTGCCATAGTCTCCACCCTGCACGTTGGCATCGGCGCCTTTTTCTAGTAGCAACTCAACCATCTCTTTCCTTCCCATGCAAGCAGCAGCCCCTAGTGCAGTGCCATAGTCTCCACCCTGCACGTTGACATCAGCGCCTTTTTCTAGTAGCAACTCAACCATCTCTTTATTTCCCATGCAAGCAGCAGCCCCTAGTGCAGTGCCATAGCCTCCACTCTGCACGTTGACATCGGCGCCTTTTTCTAGCAGCAACTCAACTATCTCTTTATTCCCCCCGTAAGCAGCAGCCCCTAGTGTAGTGCCATAGTCTCCACCCTTCATGTTGACATCGGCGCCTTTGTCTAGCAATAACTCAACTATCTCTTTCCTTCCCATGCAAGCAGCAGCCCCTAGTGTATTGCCATAGCCTCCACCCTGCACGTTGAAATCGGCGCCTTTTTCTAGTAGCAACTCAACCATCTCTTTATTTCCCATGCAAGCAGCAGCCCCTAGTGCAGTGCCATAGTCTCCACCCTGCACGTTGACATCGGCGCCTTCTTCTAGTAGCAACTCAACTATCTCTTTATTCCCCCCGTAAGCAGCAGCCCCTAGTGCAGTGCCATAGTCTCCACCCTGCACGTTGACATCGGCGCCTTTTTCTAGCAGCAACTCAACTATCTCTTTATTCCCCCCGTAAGCAGCAGCCCCTAGTGTAGTGCCATAGCCTCCACCCTGCACGTTGGCATCGGCGCCTTTTTCTAGTAGCAACTCAACCATCTCTTTATTTCCCATGCAAGCAGCAGCCCCTAGTGCAGTGCCATAGTCTCCACCCTGCACGTTGACATCAGCGCCTTTTTCTAGTAGCAACTCAACTATCTCTTTATTCCCCCCGTAAGCAGCAGCCCCTAGTGCAGTGCCATATCGTCCACCTTGAACATTTGCATCGGCTCCGTTCTGGAGTAATAGTTCTGCTACCTCGTTGTAGCCACAAGAGATAGCCCACAGCAGGGGTGTTTGTCCATGTGTCACGTCTTTGCATTCTAGATTGGCACCCTTCTGGAGTAGAGACTCAGCAACAGCACTAAGTCCAAGAAACGACGCCACCCCAAGACTGGCACCGAACTCAGGATCTATCGCATAGGTAGCTTGGCAATATACTGGGAACCAGACCGAGTAAATTTCCGAGGTTGGATCACACAATTCTGTCGAAAGGTTGACGATATCAACGTTCTTGCAGTCAATGAGGGCTTCGCGAAAGTGGCTACTCCAGAAAGTGGCCGAATAATTCGTAAGGGCATGAAACTCGATTCGATCGGTGATCTTTCGTGCTGCATATTCCAAAAGGCTAGTATTAGATCCAAAAAGACAAAGGAAACGCACACATAGCTCTGCGAGCTCGGCATGTGCTTGACGAACATCTATAGAGTGATACCACTGTAACCCCGCCAGCGGGGCGCTAGATGTAGAGAGGTCTTTGAGGAGGAATTCCCGAGCGGTCTGGTGAAGAAAATAGATCTTGCCTCCATAGATGGAAACGAATAGTCCGCACCAAGACCGAAGGCGTATCTTGAAGTCTTCTTCCTCTTCAGGATCAATGTCGCTGAAGGATTGTGTTCTCTCAGTGATATTCACCGCTACATTCATCTCCGCCAACGTCAGAGGTCGGTTTGCTGCCAGTATGATGGTTAATGCTTTCCGAACCATGGCCGGATGCCTAGACTTGCTCAGAATCTGTTCGTAAGCCTGAGTTATGCTTTTCGGAAGCGTCTCAATGGCTGAGCTGACCCCGCTCTGTGTCTTCTTGAAATCCTCTTTCCTCAAATGGTCAAACACTAGATATACCCAGAGGTACGTACGGTGCTTCATACCCAACAGCTGGTCTACCAAGTGGGTTTTAATATTTTCCGAAAGCTTTTTCACAATTGCTAGCTTCTCAACTCGGTATCTGATGACATGATTTACTTCTTCACTGATCTTTTCGGATTCATCCTCGCCCGGAATACGAATCTGTGGAAAGTCTCGTGACAGTGTTTCAAACTCAGATACAACCTGCTCATAAGGTCGGCTTGTCAAAAGATATTTCAGTTTCCCATTTTTCGACTGGTTGCGATGGAACTGACTCTCGATTTTCCGGACGAGAGCCTCAAGCTCTGAACCAGCACACTCGTCTAAAGCGTCCAAGACGATAATGATAGATCCAGCTTGAGGATCCTGCACAGCGCTTTCGAATACGGCCCACAGCAAGCTAGTTGAGTTAATGAGTCCTGCTCCATTCTTCTCAAAGTATGGCATAGCGTGCTGAATCAACGGTGGCTTCTTGGCACAGAGCTGGTGGAGAATAGCACATAGCGCTTGACGCACCGTATTCTGGTCTTGTTCTTTGAAGAAGAAGTAGCAGATAGTGGACGTTGGTGGGAGGACATGGTCGATCAAGTACTTAGCTAAGACAGACTTCCCGCAGCCAGGGTCAGCCGAGATCAGCAGTGGCCCTGCGTCTTGTTCGAGCCATGTTTGAAAGTGTTTGTGTTCGAGGATCCACGTGCATGTCCCGTCAACTCGTTCATCCACGAGCTCTTTGTACCACTCATACGTAGCATCCTTGTCACTCTTGGTCAACCGAAACAGTTGGAGACATTCATTCTGCTGTTTGGAAATTTTGTGTTGGACTACATCCTGCTGAGTTCTTAGCTGCTTCTGTACAATTTCTCTTTGGTCGTGCACAATATCCTTGATGGCTTGCATAACTACAAAAGTCAATTCTCGTTAATCTACCAGCTGATGATATCCTTGAACACTAACCAGGAATAACCTCGCTCAACCTCCTCTCGGCCTCAATATTGTTGGGGGCAATCCGACAGAGAATGTCTTTTGCATATGCAGCTGCAGTCATCGCTGCATAGCCTTGCCAATCGTCGTTTTTGTGAGTGTCTGAGTAATCGCATATCCCACGGATGACAAGGCAAGGGAAGTGATTCATCAGCCCAGCAGCTTCCATCTCGAAACACAATACGTCCTTCTCCTCAGCTAGTTTATCGCGAATTATAGCGTCCTTCATGAGCCGGTTTGCAGAAGCGATGAGACCATAATATATTGTAGGGTCATCATCGTCTTCGCCTCGCTCTTTCCGCAATACAAGGTTCGAAGGATCGTTGCCACAGACATCTGCACAAGCTTCCTTGTCACCTTGACGGTGGACTACAGAAGACTTGTACAGTCTATCGCGTTCTGAACTTGGTCGCGCATACTTCTTTCGTAGCCTTCTCTTGCTCTCCAGCACTTTGTCGATGCAGTCTTGGATATGATGGCCGTCAGCTTCATATTGTGCCTTAAGTCCGGCTACGGCTGTTCGTAGAATAGTAGGAGGCTGATCTAGGTACCCCGTTGTCAAGAAGCTCTGATCTTGGACCGTTTTGCCAAAGTCGTACTGAAAAACTCCGCCCATCCCATTGCGAGGCGCGCTCACAACGACATCGCCTAGGCGGATGTCGTGTTTTAAACTTGGCGCTCCGCCGCCAACTCCGACCATCAAGCCGATCCTGACGTTAGGGAAGCTGTGAAGCATGTTTCTCGCAACGCCTGCGGCAGAAGCGATACCGTACTCTCCGTCAGGCAGCACAGCAATGACGACGTTGTGTTTACCGATTCTGCCCAACGTGTAGTCATTATAGTCGTTTTTGGACACATAGTCTGGTCCATCGTGTTTGTCGTCAAGGAAGGCTCGTGCAGCAACGTATTCGGTGGCGATGGCGCAAATCCACCCGACATTGTAGGTCTTCGGGTCCGACATTGTGCAGTTTCGTTGAAGCGTACACTTTGGGCGGGCACATGCGCTCCGTCGAGTATATTAGAAGACTCGGTAATTCTCCATTGGTAGTCTCAGTTGATGGCGGAGTGTAGCTTATGAGGTAGAAGGAGATTTGGCGAGAGGAAAATAGGTTATAAACTGGCAACCAGGCTGTGACAGAATGCTTCATACTAACCCAACTTGTTTGGTACCATGCGGCTCAGGCGCTTACGAGCTGACAATGACCGGTCAGAGCCGTGACTGGCAATGTTAGTCTGTGGCTGTGGCGTATACCCGCCTTGCTCTAGTATCCCCTGCATTGTCGCAAGCATGCACATCAAAAGTTGTTCCAACACTAACTTGACATTCATGTACCAATTGGTTGTAGCACTTCATCATGCGTTTTGCATACAACAGGGGCCGTCGTCCGGCTCAAGATGTAGTGGGTGGTCGGGTAATCAGGTATTATTGAACAGACTCCGGCAACTAAAATTTTACGAAGGAGCTGATACTATGAGCTTTTGCAAAGCACCAGGGGCACTATACAGATTGCAAGAGCTTGATCTAGGTCTGGTGTAGTTAGTAGAAGTGTGGATATGCACGCTAAGATACCCCTCGTTTTGTTCAATGACGAAAGTCTGCCTGCCGCACTCCCCATACACCCATATAAAGATAAAACAGATAAGATTTGAGTGTGAAAACATAGTCTGCATCTAGAGCTCCTATATCGGCAATACCTTTGGAATTTACAGGACTCTCTTACTGTTCGCGCAACAGGTTTTGAAGTTGTAGCGTGATCAGCTTAGCTGCAGCCTTATTGGGCAGGTGCTTTGCGAACCATTATGATGGTTTGCAAAATACCGTTGTCAGATAAAATGCTATGAAATGAAATATTGGTATTCGTGAAGGGTAGTGAGTTGATTGACGATGTGTTGTTCGTTTTACGGCATTATCATGTTCAAATAACCCCGCGCTACAGTAAGCTTGCACAGGCCCAACGCTGCGACCTTCACACTTATCGCACATGCCGCTGCATTTGTTGGTGTTTGCATAGTGAACATTTCCACAACCACACACCCAAATGACATAATAATGCCGCCATTTGACAACCGTACCCACCTTGATCTGGCTAGCTCGACTGCATTGGCCACCAGCATCCAAAGTATGAGGTTAGTGCAACTCAGTATAGACGATAGCAGCGAAGAGTAAGGCTCTGTGCATGCTGTGGAGGCAAGGGAGCCTGGCTGCATCAGATTGTTACCAATCTGCCATCGAGTCGATGTTGCTGCCTAGCAAGCTAGCCAAATCCAAGTAAGGTATTTTGTAAAACACCCATATCACAACCGAGATCCTTCACACCGAACGAACCGATATGTAAAAGAGTGTCAAAGCAACCCTCTGGTACCGCTGAAATGTGGGATGTGCAGCCATTTCGCAGCTAAGATGTTCGACAGCCTCTGGACTTACTCGTAGTGAAGCATATAGTATGCTTCTATCACACGGCTGTATGAGAGTGTCACGGACGTGGAGAAGATGAGGAAAGAGATGTATTGTATCTAGCTCCTCGGCTGAACTCTCATCCATGCCGTCACATGGCAAACTAGCTAACAAGGTTCGGTTTTGGCAACCTTTGGCCTGCGACAGCTTTGCTCAACTTTCAAACTCGAAATTTAGCACTGAGTTCTTCATAACCCAACTCGGTATCTACCCTTTTCGATACTCCTTCAATACTGTGCTTAATTGACTGTTATATGGGGCTCAAGCAAGCCATGCTGTCATTGTGAAAGACGAACGGTTGGTCGAATGCCAACAAAAGGACTCCGGCATAGCGCGGAAGGAGATCCACAGTCGCAAAGGCGAGAACGTTTAAGTTCAGGAGCTCGGCCTTTTCATGAGGGCGAAGGAATGTTCAAGCTTCAAATTTGGACTTGTGGCCTTCTTTTGCTGGACAACTTTAATTGGACAATCCAGCCAAATTTATATCCACGCATTGTTGAACCAGCTCTCGCAACGATGCCATGTAGGTGTCGCAAGGGAGTGTTGATGGACTTGAGAATGGCCATCATCTCGGCAAATTGAAATGGGGCGATACGCTCAGAGGCAAACCCAGTGCTTTCAACAAGCAGTAAATTTTTAATAGGCAGTGGGAGGGGTAAAAGAGCCTGAAGTCGTATTCATCGGGATCAAAGTACCGTACCACGGACGACAACAGGCGAGAGACTTTCCTGAAAACGTTAACGATGGCGTTAGGCACGACCAAAATTTTTGAGAAACGATCCATTAACACTATGATACAGTGATGCCAATAGTTCAGCTGTACTGAAAATACTCTCGCTACGTACAAGGCTTGAGTATCCTATTGTCTAGTGTACATTGCCGTCCAAAGCTATTGAAACCTGCTTAACAGGCTGGGAGTGCAGCAAGAGTTCCCTGAGCGCCTCCACACCCTGCATTGCCTGATTGCTTAGGGCCGTCGCCGCCTGGCTCCCTGCCAAGGTAAGGCGCGCAGACATCGCGATTATTGCTACCGCACGAACCGCTGATAGTAGCTCGGTCACCGTAGTTCGGGTTGATAGCAACGAGATCAGAGGTCATTCCGCTAGCACGGACGTTCTCAATAACAACCTCACGTGGGCTGTTAGCTCGGTTGTTGGAACAGTTACCGCAGCTGCGATAGAGCTTTCCAGAGTTGGTGACAGTGTAGTTGCGGATGGTGACGCGACCGCGACCGTTATGTTGAACAACTTTGTCTTGGCCGCCAGTAGCACCGCCGCCTTCGATGAGAACATTACCAGCTCCACGGGCAGTAATAGCGTCTGATTGTGTTAGATCTGTTAAGTTGAAGAGTCCAAAAACAGTATCTCACCTTCACAGACATTGCGGAACCAAACGTTCCTCAGCGTGCAAGAGCCGCGACAATGAATACCTATAAGCATTTAGTGATAGAGTTTCTAAATATTGCGTGGTTGAACCTACCATCTACCTGGTTGGCACCGATGATCAAGTTGGAGATTGTAACTCCATCATCAACGATGAAAACGGGACGACCGCCCTCTCCAGTGTCACAAGAAACACCACTGTCAAACTCTGCATTACGAAAATCCCTGTTGCTTGAGATAACAGATTCAACGGCCCGTTGGACGTTTCCCACTCGAGTTGGGATGTTAAGGGTTTGGCCAGCAGCAAAGGCCACGGATGCTGCAGCAATGAGGGAAGGAGTGAATTTCATTCTGTTGGATGGAGAAATTGTTGTTGGTTTAAGCTGTAGAGTTGAAGAGATTGGTACTGAAGGTTGCTGTGCCTTAAGTGAGAGAAACGATGGCTTAAATAGTTCAGCATCTTCACACGAAGAGCCATAGAGTATGTTCTGTGCTAGGGAACAACCTTGATTCAACCTACTAGACTAGCCAAGATAATAGACAGTCAATCAATACTCGCAACGCCCTACAGGGGCTCAGAGTAGTTTTCCACTTCGCCAATGCCGCACGGGTGTACTTATGGGTCATAAACGCCGAACAAAAGCACAGGTATTAGAGGGGAGTTGTGTGGTTTGCTGTATTACTAAAAATGGACTGTATTTTGCAATCTGTAAATTTCGATCTCTTGCATAAGACGCCCAATGTATGATAATGCAAGTTAACCACAGAACTGAGTGGTTGACGCCCTTAAGAAAGAACAGCATTCTGAAATGTTGCCTCTTGTTAGATGGAGCATGAATGAGTTTGGTATCGCCAAGCTCCGAATCTCAAATAGCCAAGCTGTCGTGCGGTCAGTATAGATTGATGAGGCTCCAAAAGAGCCTGGCGCTAGTATGGCTAAGACGTAGCGGTATGTTTTAGCACAACTCGGTCTCATTTTCTAGACTGATAGTTATTTACACGAGTGCGATTTCTCGTAACCACTGCAAGTTCAAGTTCGGCCTTACATTGTCGTACACACTAAGGATATGAGTGTCTGCACGTTGCCCTTTGCGTTAGAAGGGCTGAAACTAGATTAGCCAAGTATGTGTACTGCTTGGACCGCACGCTTGCCTAGAATGATCGATTATTAATGTGTAGAAGATCACCCGGGTTGAGGGATTTGCGCACGAAATCTGGTATAAGAGAAAGGCTACAATGGCTTTCGAGGTTGGTGTCAAGACGTGGAATGACACCTAACCGATATTCGCTGTAGGTTCATGAAATCTGAGTCGCAAATGTGATATTCACGTACCAAGCGTTTTAAAGCAGCCAAGAGCTATGCGGAATAAATATCTCCGGGGTTGAGCCTCATCTAGAGCGCGGGTCCGTGCACATCGGAGAATCGAGCATTTGATGTTCAACATTTTGCGATAAATCAACACTGCCACTTGCTTTTCAAATCTGTTCATTGGTCTTATTGTCACACCTATTTATCATCCTCAATCAGGTCTTGCGTATTCTGCATGATTACATCTGTTGGTCGATATCGTTTTCCCATTGAATCGGGGCGATGTATGACGCTAAATCCTCCGGTGTACGGTGTCAACGGCGCCGAAAACTGACTTCGTACTCTGTGCTTTAAGCTAATCAAAGGTGTGGCTTAAGGGTCGGTGTGAAGAAGAGGGCCGAGGAAAGTCAGGCAAGCCCCTTCCCTACTGGCACAGCCTCTCCCTAGTTCCCCAACCTCACTAATCGCGCCAAGCCCTCATCACTCGCCGTATATCTTACCAAGAAAACGGTAATACATAATTTGGGCCTTTTTGACAGTATTGGGGATAATTTGGGGTGTTCCACGTCAACGACATCCGCGGCTGCTGCCTGAAAATTGTTCAGACGGGTCAGAGTGTGAGTACTTCGGTAAAGTGAAAGGGAGATCAACGCACCTGATCTCTGCATGTACACAAATATGGCTCGGGTCAACCTCAGTAGTAATTAACAACATGAAAACTCTAAAAAGCTGATCGGTCTACACCGGTGTACTAGCTAGCACAACCAGAAATTGATGATAACCCGTACCACATGGGAGCAGTAGCAGAGCATCACCAACCCTTTGAATACACGATAATGATCATGCTCCCCGTACAAGTAGATATACAGTTGTGACCATGATCGCCGCCCATCCTTTCCTTCTCATGCCCTTCCCTCATTCTGTGACACGCCCTTCTAGCAAGGTGCAGGTCACATTACCTTCTGGGCCTATCCAAGTAGGACCCGAGAGGGTATACCGACACAGAGGCCAAATTATTACAGGAAATAACGCGCTCTATCGCCGAGTGGCCACCCCTCAATTTGCTAATAAAATCCAATATTTCAGGCCCTTATATATGCTTCAAGTTGGTATCCTTTAGCGACAACAATCTTCCTCCGTACGCTATCCTATCACATACCTGGACGGAAGATCAGGAAGTCACATACAATGTTCTGGTGACAGGCGCAGGCAAAGACAAGGCTGATTACGCTAAGATCCGCTTCTGCGGCCAGCGGGCTGCAGCAGACAACCTTGAGCACTTCTGGGTTGATACCTGTTGTATCGACAAGTCTACCAGCGATGATCTCAGCATAGCAATCAACTCTATGTTCCACTGATACCATCACGCATCTGAGTGCTATGTATATCTATCGGACGTGATTGTGCCGTGTGCGGTCATCGACACTGAAGCTTTCCAGATAGTGTGGCAAGAAGCCTTTCGACGAAGCCGGTGGTACACGCGAGGTTGAACATTACAAGAGCTGTTGGCGCCAGCTAGTGTCGAGTTCTTCTGCAAACAGGGCAACCAGCTAGGTAGCAGGGTGTCGTTTGAGCAAGAAATCCATGAGATCACCAAGGTTCCTACGGAGGAATTTAGAGGTCAAAGCCTCAACGACTTCAGTGTTTAGGATCGAATGAGATGGGCGGCCGGATGCACGACAACGTTGAAGTAGGACAAAACGTATTGTCTGCCAGGAATATTTGGCTTATTCTTGCCGCTCATATACGGAGAAGGAGAAGCATACGCCACCTCACGACTGGGAGAGGAGATACAGAAACGTCGAGAAAGACGTATAACTAATATTTCGCATAGTCTTTCCGGTATTCTTTACTCGGCGAGCGGGAGCACTTCTGTACGGGTCACATACAGCTAACAACACCTATTCCTCTCGTCGCTGCCTTTCCCACGAAATGGACTCTTCATTGGACGAACAAATAAGCTCTGTCTCACGAACAGTACCTACTCCATCCCAAGACCCACCTACGGCTAACAATTTGTGGAATAGGAGGCTGTGGGAATTCAGCGCTTGCCACTGACCTTGCATATCGTGCAACGACATAATATGCCAGTATGGTCTTCTGGGTGCTTGCTGTCAGCCAAGAGAGCTTCGAGCTTGCCTACCGCGAAATCGGAGTCTGTCTTCATATCCCGGATATCACCGATGATAACGCAGATACCAAGAAGCTTGTTCAAGAGACTTTAAGCTTAGAGCGCATAGACAACTGACTGATAATTGTGGATAACGCCGATGACGATGAAGTGCTGCTGGGCACCACGAATTGCGATTCGAAATCAACTCGACTCTGCGACTATCTCCCACGCTGCGATGGGGGTGCCATTCTTTTTACCACTCGAAGTAGGAAAATTGCTGAAGCCTTGGCGCCGGGTAGCGTCATGGGGCTAAGCGATATGCTGGCATTACACAAGAAGGTATTGGGGCCTGAGCATCCCTACACGCTTACGAGCATGAACAATAGGACAGTCGGGGAAAGTACAAAGAGGCGAAAACAATAAACAGAGAAACACTGGCGCTATGCAACAAGGTGCTGGGTCCCGGACATCCAGAGTTGTCAACAATCAATTCAATCCGCCTTTTGATTTCACGCGCTTACCGAATAAGGAAGGGGTTAAACTTATATGGGTAATTGCTAAGCCTATACAGGTAATCAATCAATTCAATCCGAGCCTTCCGAGTTCCACTTAATTGATTGTTGACAACTCTGCGGACATCCCTACACCCTGGCCAATATGAGTGATTTGGCAGCAACGCTGGACAAGCAGAGCATATACAAGGGGGCAGAAATAATGAGTAGAGAGACGCTAGCGTTGCGCAAGAGGGTGCTGGGACTTGAGCACCCAGACACGCTGGTAAGCATGAACAGCTTGGCGGGAGTGCTGAATAATCGGGGCATGTCCAGAGAGGCGGAAGCGATATACTGAGAGACATCGATGCTTCGCAAGAAAGTGCTGGGGTCTGAGCATTCAGATATTGTGGAAACTTCGTACTGCCTTGCTCGCCTTCTTTCAAATTAGCTTCATTTTGACAAATCTTATCACTATCAGCCATAGGTTTTGTGGAGAAAACGTGACTGCAATCCAGGTCGATGGGAGTAAATCTTATCTATCAACTATGTAAGCGCGAGGCTTCCCAGGGATAAGATAAAATGGAAATCTGAACAAGCTTGTGCAAACCAACTCAATCAATACACTTAACAATTACTTTTAACAATTAGGTCTATCATTCCACTATTTTTGCTATATTGAGTATATACTCAAGTGTTGAGAAACGTGGCTGCAGTCCAGGTCAGTGAGGGAAGTCAGGCGCCTTGACACGGAAGGTGGTCAGAGTCCCAAGCACATCACAAAAGGGAAGCTTCGCCCAACTCGTAGAACTTAACTCAATCAACACACTCCACAGCCACTTTTAACTATGAGAAGGTCATGCCATCTTAATATCAAGTCTGGGTTTGCAAAGACTAAGGGCTTCTAGCCTGTACAGACGGTTCTGCTCTAGAAACACGTCAATGATTCTCCCATCTAGAAAGTTTTCTATCTGGATCACTGAAGGCATAGGATCTGGGTTGGGTGAATGACCAAACTAACAAGTACACGAGTAGCATGACGACTCTAGTCTGTTTGGTCTCGTCGAGGACATATCTAAACGCTCTCAAGTCTTACATGTCCCATTGTAGGGCCTTCGACATGACTTCAAGCGATCTGAAAAACACAGTATGACTAAAACCCTCTTGTTGATATAGTAAAGAGGATGTCAGATGTGGGGGATGGCACACATGAAGGGATCAGAGGGTTGTTCTATTGAGCGAACTACAAGGAGCGATTATACACACAGCCTGGAAGTAGTTAAAAGACGGTAAGTCTCGTAGGACCCAATTCACTCTGTACCTTGTGAACTAACGCGCCGGGCTGAGAGAGGAAGTCTTGGGCTGATTGATATACAAAGTAATTGATATCGTCTCGTGATGTGACGAATGAGCCACAAAAGGCCAGTGATTGCCCATCTGCTTACACAAATCATCTAACCCAGGTTTGAATGGCTTTAGCTTCATCCAGACATTTTGATTTGCTATCGTGTAAAGGCCTTTACATACCAGCGTTACCCAGAGAAAGTCGTTTTTCGTATTTGATGTCAAATATGCCAGCCCTACACTACATATTGGAGTGTCGTTCTTCCTCTGTTCTGCCGACTGAGACATCTCCTGATGGATGAAGACGTTGATCTCAACTGATATAGACTCTTCATTTGGCTTCGTCTTCTCTGTACTCCAAAAGACGTACCACTCCGTGCGAATACATAGTAGCTGCGTATGGTAAGAACGAGCCCCAAAAGCCTAACACAGCAGCCAAGTAGGGTGGTAATGCGGTAGTCAGTTTATCCATTCCTCATTGGGTTAACAGAGCAAAGCAGAGAATGAATAGATCGTACCATACTGTTGTATCACCGGATCATGTTCCTCGGTTACTATCATGGAATCAAGTGTAGCATTCAGAGGGTGAGGTATCAACCTTTGGGTGGGGTTGACGAAGCTGATAACGTGTCAGAATGACAGTCGCAAGGCTATATGGGGGTTGCACCTGAGGGTACCTGTGCCTTGATGTGTGGGCGTATTCCCCTGCGCTATCAACAACCTAAAGAGTCAGCCCATGGCATAGCGTGTAGTGACAATAATAGCAGGTGCCCTCTCAACCGCCCTAAAAAGACAAATCCCACTGTAAGTCATGAAGCAAAAGCTGGGTTGGAGAAATTTCAAACACCTGCTCTTTAACAGTCGATGAGTCTAAGAGTGTAAATCGATCCTCTCTTAACATGGCTATCACATCAAGGCGTTTAGAATATTACATGTGAAGTAATGGTAAAGTAGGAATGCAAAGCAAATGCAATTCTCAGGGGTGTACCTTCTTGCCTTTGAAGGCATAGTTATTCGTCCCTCCGATGGTGTCACTTGCAGAACAAAGTTGTCATGGAATTTTCAGCCATGCACGCACGCTTACGGTTGTGCTTATTGATATTAATATACTTTAGCAACTCCTCATTCAGACCATATGATGACGGCGAAAACTGGTCCACCAAGACGCTCGAAGCATTGAACTGCACTTTTGGTTGCATGTTCGAGTCCTGAGGCTCCATTTATTAAACATGGCGTCGTCTCATGTTGTTCTGGAGGTTACACCGACGTACCAAGTGTGAAACAGGTGCACATGACGCATCTCATCACAATCCTTTTGCACAACAGACACATTCTGCCCCGAGATTCTGTACGTACGTATCAACACTCCCTTAGTGCCTAAATGTGATCTTGTTGTGGAGGCTGGAGGCAAGGTCGAAGTCGGCTCCCTGCATACATCCTAGATCGCGTGACGCGCTTGAAGGCTTGACCGCCTGTGCGTGCCCCCTCACGTAACCGTGCAGCACACGTCGACAAGCTGCAAGCTGGGAACTTCACTTGCAGTCTCATCAAAGCCTGGTGAGCGATGCGAGAAAGCTCGGATGCATGCTGGTGATGAGCTGGCAGCTCATGACGCCGCCCCAGCTGAAGTCGCCAAGCGCTTGAGTCGCTGACTACATACGAGCAGCTAGCTCGTCACCGCCAACAAAAGAACAAGCATAGAGTGCCTTTGATCCAGGCAGCTTCGAAATCCGTGTCGCAATGGCTGAAGGCGAGCAGTCCAGTGGTGTGCAGGGTGATTTAGAGAAAGAATTGACGTGTTCGGTGAGTAGATGTTCATCTTTTGAGGTGGTGTTTTGGGAAAAGGCGGGGAGGGGGGGGGCACTGGAAGAAGCGCCCAGGCATAGAAGGTGGAATAATATGCAATGAAAGAGAATGAATGACGTATTCAAGTTAAGGTCGCTCATTTTGTAGTGCTCTTCGTTGCAAGAGACTAGGAGGTAACAGCTAATAAACCCCAGATCTGTACCGATCTCCTCTACCAACCGCTCACTCTCCTCGACTGCCTTCACACCTTCTGTGGCGCATGTCTGAAGGAATGGTTCGCCTTTCAGGCTTCGGCGGCGACATCCATACATCCATACACCTGTCCATCATGCCGCGCATCGGTACGAACAACACAGCCCAATGCCACAGTCACTACACTTCTCGACATATTCTTGAAAGCGAACCCCGGAAGAGGAAAGAGTGAAGAAGAGAAACGGGCGGACAAAGAAAAATACAGGCCAGGTGACAATGTGTTGCCCAAGTTGAGGAGGAGAGGCGATCCAGAAGATGAGAGCGACCGTAGGATACTGGATGAGGTGCAGCAGTTGAGCTTGCGGGAGGTAGGCATACCAAGTGGGAGTAACAATAATCTAGAATTAACAAGAGAGAGGAGAAGACATGACAGAAGTCGTGAGGGTAGCAGAGAGTTGCGAAGAAATAGAGACGACAGGCGGTCCGCTAGTCAAAATGCGTCACCCACAAGAGCCACCGTGCCACCGAGAGCCATCGAGCACCAATCGAGTCTGCGGTCACTGCTTAGCGCATCAGACTTAGGCGCAGATGATGTTGACGAAGACCTTGTACGTCATGTATTGGAAGAGCTGCTCGCTGAAGGAGTGGATCTCAATGACATCGGTACGGCGCAAGAGGAGGAGATTACTGAGCGAATTGCCGAAGCTGTACGTAGGCGTACGGCCGAAAGGCAGTCTGAAAGGCAGCGAGAGAGGCGAGAGCGACGAGACAGGCTGGCAAGAGAAGGCTTGATGAGCTCTTCTGCAACATCACTGCCTCAACCCCTGCGCAGTGCGCCTATACGGGAGGAAGATGCATCTCGCAGGAGAGCGCATGGACGTTCAGAGAGCAGGACATCAACCCCACAGAACGGCACAAGACATGGACCGCCAATATCGCGCCCAGGCCTGATCGATGCAGCCAATGAGGGTGTTCGACATCACAGACGTTCCTCGAGCCAAGGCAGCTCACGATCCGCGCGAAGAGCAGATCGCCCTCCTGCTCTTTCTTCCTCATCTTCTAGACAGAACAACAATGAGCAGGGGCGGGTATCAACATCAGGAATTACATCGGTACCGAGACGCCGAGAGTCTGACAATCAACAAACCAACACGTTAGAGGCACGGCGACAATTTCGCAATAGTATATATGAAAGCATGAATGCTGCAAGCCCGGTTTCACCCTTAGCAGCAGGCTTCACTGTTAGCGACAGCCCAACCAGCGCCCTGGCGACGGTATCCTCTCCACTGCACTCATCCCCATCATCTACACCAGCAGAAACACCTTCCCAAGCGCCCTCGTCACGTCGCGTCACCGATCCTGCAAGTGGACGACATTCTCGTGTCTCCCTGACAGGCACTCCACCCTTGATATCACCACCATCATTTCTGCGCTCAACGACCGATCCAAGTATCAACGAAGCTCGATCACGACAAACGTCAGCGTCAGCCCCGTTCAATACCGTCCTCTATGCCGAACCCCATGTGTTGTGCAGGTCGTGCGGTAAGGACCACATTGAGTACGAGTTGCACTACAACTGTCAACGGTGCGACAACGGTAACTACAACATCTGCTTGCGCTGCTTCCGACTCGGCAAGGGATGCGAGCACTGGTTCGGCTTTGGTTGGGCTGCATGGCTGCGCTATGAACGACAGGCTCCTCAAGGCGGCTACTCTCTGAATACAGAGCATCCTCATGTTCTCACTGGGCACCGATACCGAAGACCACTCGCTCCGCTAACTGAATCGTCAACACCCCCACATGTACTCATGAGCGATCAAAATCCTGAGCAACGATTGGAAAATGGTGTTTTTTGCGACATCTGTAAAGCCTTTGCGAACTCGTGTTACTGGAAGTGTGACTACTGCAATGAAGGCGAGTGGGGTTACTGCAACGACTGTGTCAATCAAGGTCGTCACTGCACACACCCGCTACTCCCAGTTGCCCATAAGACGCCAGCAGATACATCGGATAGCCCCAACGTGTCTACAACCTCGACGCCCTGCCTCAATACGGACACCCTCGCGCCTCCGGATCACGATTACGAAGCTACGATACCACCTCTGACCCCAAAGACTGCATCTCTGATGCGCGGCCCCATACTCTTCACTATAGCGAATCTCACATTCCGCCCACTGACCTTCACAACCCTATGCAACGTATGCAGATACCCCATACCCCCATCGAACACGCGGTACCACTGTCTCAAGTGTAATGCTGGCGATTATGATATCTGTATGGCATGCTACCACAAGCTTGTTGTCTCAAACCGTATAAGCCATGAAAATGGTGTCAATGGATGGCGAAAGTGCTTCCGCGGTCACCGCATGGTCATCGTAGGTTTTGAAGACCGCGATGGTGGACAGCTGCGCATCGTCGTGCGCGACCTTGTTGGTGGCAGGGCACTCAAAGAAGATGATGAACAAGCGAGATCTCCAACATCACGATTACCGCAGCGGTATCCGCCGGATGGTGGTACAGGTCTTAGATTGCAGGCGCGATGGGGATATTGGCCTGAGGAGGGGGTGAAAGATGAGCTCGCATTCCCGAAGGTTGCAGAGATCAGGGAAGCGGCCGATGTTAATGGAGAATGGTATTGGGGTGTATATTGTGGAATGATGGGATTGTTTCCAGCAAGTCATGTTGCAACACTTTAAAGGTACATACTCTCTGAGTGGAAGGGAGCATGAGCAAAATTTTATAATCACATTTGATGCTGGCAATTGGTTAAACAGTCGCTCGCACCTGCTGTTAGGACTTGCGCCGAATGTTTTGTTATTCCCAATACTTGCCACTACTGCTGCAATTGCTCTAAATATATTCAAAAATTAGCTTACCAAAGTATCCACGGCCCCGGTCTACTTCCAAACTATTTGTCACGCTGGGTGGTTCTTTGCTCTTTGTTTCATCGGCCATGAAATATCACAAAACACAACACGTCTTTGTCCAGTCGACTTTCGGATAAAGTGTGATCGGCATAAAATTATCCTTTCTATTGGAAGGGCTCTGTACGATCGTACGGGTGATAACGACTAAACGAGGTTGTTCTTCAATGTTGCTATGTTCTATCTACCTCCTGTTCTCCCTCTACTTATACGAATGGTGAAAGGCTACGTTGCCCGGTGCGTGGTCGTATAGATCCCCGCACAGGGGATTGCACGCCCAAGGGACATCGGACATCAACCCTAGGTACATTCGATACCCTTGTCTCAACAAGTGCTCGCATTGTGGGTTGGTACACCCGCGATCATGAGATGGAGAACCGTAACTAATGTGTGTATACCCACACTTTTGGTCTGACAATAGATTCCGACACACCTCTTTGGCTGAATCCTCTACAGCTCTCAATATATCTCACCTACATGTTCCAGGAAGGCAGACAGTTATGTCTAAGCAAAATCTTTTCGCTACAGGCACAACCAGTGAGGCATTGCAGCTTATGAACACATGACTATTGTTTTTCCATGTGTATATATAACACATTGTAGAATCGAGACCACGTCCTAATAATATTTCATGTATTCGGAATACATATGGCCCCTAACCCTACCACATGGTCACAAAGCAGGGATTGCAAAGTCTACAGACTGCCAGAAATTCTCGTCTCCAGGAGTACACTGATCGTACTATAAAATATCTTGAACTATATCCAGGACGGTTTACGCTGTTGTACATGATGAGAGGTTCATCGATAAGTGCGCCGTTGTGGTTGATCAAGAACTTCAAAATCAGCCATACGTGAAAGGTAATTAATACAGGTCTTCTAAGCCACGACGCATTTCTGCTTGAAGGCCTGTGAACCCTGTGTAGCAACCAGGCCACATGTCATTCTTTTGCGGATGTTCAAAGCCGTTCGTGGTAGTCTTGTCATTTCTATGGTAGGTTAGTTTCGTGTCCTGCAAGCACACGCCGCATGGATACTGTCGTCAGACGTATGAATCTGCTTATGGCTATCAGTAGCAGGCTCTCTATCATTGTTCTATTCTTCTTTATGCGATCCGGCTACTTGTATATCCCACAGTCCTAGCAATACATCGGCGGATCGGCTTCCATGCAATCTTCGAGACCTTCCAGAACAGCTCATCTCAGGCACATCTACATTGACGTTGTAGACTGAATTGAAAGAAGTCGAAGCCTGCATAAGAAATTCAGCTGTTTATGCAGCATTCGCTTGCTTGTCCTGGGATTCACTGCTCTTACTCACAGCTGTCATTAACCGCTACTAGTTAGCTGTTAGTGGTGTTCTAAAAGTATCATACCATGTAGAAAGACAGGGCGTCATCATCCGGCAATTTCCCACACCAAGCCACGTTATGCGTTCAGCTCCCAGTATGATCAATCTGGCCAATACTCAGCACTCAGTCTAGTCCACACATGCAACATCAATAACCAGACACCCACGTAGGTACACGGCAGAAAGGGCAATATCATCATGATTATGGCGGACTCATTGGGAACTCGCAGTGGAATGCGAACCGGACGAGGCGAGATTGTGTAGGTACTGGTAGTCGCTGCAGAACAGACGGTGGCATCAATCAACTCGGACAACTTTGTTAATGCGCAGGCTGAATAGGGCTGGACGCAACTTACCAAATCCATCATGGTCAATGGTACCAAGTCAGCAGAGATGCTGCCAGTGGTAACGACGATGCTGTCGAATTAAAAAATAATGCAGAGAGTGACAGTGAAATCGAAGTTAAGGTAAGGAAGAAGGATTGTAGATGCAAGGGTAGATTTAATAGCAATAGCGACAATGCTCAAGCTTGTAACGCTTCAATATACGAGAGAAACCAGGTCGTAAACTGCGAGAGCTTGAGAGGTGAGGGATTGTTATACGAACCGCAAGGTGATTGCGGGATGCATCTGCTCGATTAATGCACTTTGGCATATATAAGCCCTGATATAACTTCTCGTTAAGGGGAGCGGTGGCTTGACACCTACTGTCTAAGCCTGGCAAATGACCTCCAAATATCTAGTATTATACCTGCCAATTACCTAACCAGGTCTTATATGAACGGTATCCAGACAGGTGTATTCACTCGGTACGTCTCGTAGTTCTTACCGAAGAACTGAACAAGATGCCTTTCCTCGTCTGCTCCATATCAGCAAAGTATTTTTGAGTCAAAGCAAGAGCATACATACGATTAATCCTTGTCTTGAAGAAGTACCACAGGACTCCAGTGTAGCCTAGTGTGCAAACAATGTTTCCAAGCATAACCTGAGTGCCAATGCCCCACCAGAAAAACCCAAAATATGATGGATGGCGGAAGTACGCATACAGCCCGTGCGTGACGAGCTCGTGGCCTTCATTCCTGCTCGACTGCACGGTGTGGTTGAAGTTCGTACCCGCCTGTGCCATGGCGATACTCCTCACCGCCTGTCCCACCAACACCATAGTGATGCCCACAAGGATAATCCAGGACGAGTGGGTTCTTGATTGCCATTCAGGGAAGAAGTAAGACATGATGAATGTCTCGAAGAAAGCCATAGTGTGCGCAATTCGATACTGATTGCCGTTCGTTAAGAGAAATGAGGCTACAGAAGCGCTCGGTGTGTTATAAGCGGCCGTAGTGTAGAACTCGAGGAAGTGAAAGACAGAGAGAGTACCCAGGAAGAGAAACGGTCGCCATAGATGGCTATCATGGTACGCAAGCCGTGCTGCGAGGAAAAATCCCAGGACCGCAGCGTTGCCCAGGAAGAAAGCACGCAGCCCAATACCTGCAAGTGAACGCTTTCCGTTCGGAAAAAACTCTGGTGGGATGCAATTAGCAGGCTTGACCTGCCCGTTCGATCTCTCACGGTCGCGCATGCTTGCGTCAAGCTCTGGGGTCCATTGATCCTGCTGCGCTCGACGATTCACGGAAAACGATTTGTCTTCTTGTGACGAGGTTGCTAATCCATCCGAAGCCATGTTTGCGCGAGATGTAAGGAAGGCACAGCTGAGAAGAGGGGTACAGGAAGCCTACTGCATAATCAGAAGAAGTAATAATAACGCATCCGAGAAGTGCAGTATTACACGAACGCACTCAAACAATATCAAGGCCGCAAGAGATGGCGTGCCATTGTTTGGACATGTTCGTGAATAACAGGCATGAGATCATTTGGTCTAAGCTGTATCGAGGCTGGCGTGCCAAGGCTGGGTTGTATAATTAACCGGTGTTGCCCCGCGTGCTCCCTGCGCGTGATGCCTCTTTCCGTATTCACCATGCAGAGCGTCAGACTTCGTTCAATTGGTTTAATCTCGGCCCGGCGTTCTCTTACCTGAGCTTAGGGAATTGTGTCACCACTCTGCTTACCGTATTAAAACACTCGAACTCTTGTTTACTTCAGTCAGATACCATCATGGCTCTCTCTGAGAACAAGCAACGTATGGCTCGTGGTGAGCTTTACATCGCCTTCACTCCAGAACTCATTGCAGAAAGAGCACGTTGCAAACATGCATGTGCACGCTACACCAATGCTGGCGAGGTACCGCGTCGAAAGTTGACTGAGCTCTTCAGAGAGTGAGTCTGGCTCTCTTGCAAGAGACATCATTCTCACATGTTTGACAGCATCGTCCAAGACAAGACTCCGCTACCACCCCAAGCTGCAACACCGGAAGAAGACGATGCCTTATTTGAAGACGATCCTTGGGTTGAGCCCCCGCTGGCCATGGACTACGGCTATAATGTTCGTCTTGGCAAGAACGTTTTCATCAACTTTAACTCTGTATTTCTGGACACTTGCTTGATTACAATTGGCGATCGTACGCTTGTTGGTCCCAACGTTTCATTCTATTCGGGTACGCACCCTCTGGATCCGGTGATCCGTCATGGAACACGCGGGCCTGAGCTTGGGAAAGAAATCCACGTTGGACAAGACTGTTGGATTGGCGGAAATGCCATGATCCTTCCCGGTGTTACGATAGGCAGAGGCTGTGTCGTGGGTGCTGGAAGCGTGGTGACGAAGAATGTCCCTGATTTTACTGTTGTAGCAGGCAACCCGGCCCGCATTGTGCGGAAGATCGAAACTCAGATGGACCCCACACAGACCGGTGTCGAATGGAGTGGCTGGCCCGACGAACGAGCGGAGAGTGCCGATCTGCTCATACCGAAGACGACAAAGGTCAATGGATCATGCTAATGAGGAACGCTGATGAAGGATTTTGACATACTGGGTACGATGTCCGGAATTACAAAGATTGCCAGGTCAGTGCAGATGAAGGGCTATCTCAAAATGGGGGCGGACACAAATGTCCAGTGAGTGATTGTGCAAGCTTCAAAATCCTAAGCACTCGTCCCAAACTAGTGGCTACATATCTCACAGTTGAAGGCATAGAATAGTCTACTGCGACAATATGAATTGTGTATTGCAATACATACCTCCATACGTACAAGCATAACAACATGATTAAACCTGCATTGAGCAATAAACCGCCATTTCGGGCACTTCACACATGATTTCGTGCCAGCTCTCGCCACTTTGCATGCAATGCATTGTTTTTTGTTTTTTGTTTTTTGGCCGACTTCGTACCCGAGCAAATGTATCATTCCTGCAACTGAAATCAAGTCTTCAAAGAGCAATTCTTCGCGACAGACATCCGCCCTAGAAGCCCGTGAAACAAACCTGACATTCTTCACAATACAATGAGGTTTGGTGCCTGCGCATTGTGCAGCATACGACGTCTGTCAATACAAGAAGGTTTAAGAGCGAATAGTCGAGACTCTTCGGGGATGGAACATCTCGACGTCCGTTCTATAGCGCGCATTGACCATCTGGCAAAGCTAAGGTTTGAGACAAGACTTGATGATCTCCGACACAAGCTTCATGTGCCAAGAAAGACGAAACTGATTCTCAGACGCCATCAAAACAATGATATCGGAACACAAAACAGATTCGGTGGCTGCAACCACTGTCTGAACCAGGTGCACCCAGCGAGATCCCGTCTTTTTGTATGGGGATTTAGCCTCAGCACGCGCTGCCTGCTCGAGCCCGGCACCACAGAGGTCGCCTGATGCATTGCCTGGCACACTACCATATTGTCAGGTCAAGCAATCTTTTGCCTCCAGAACAGTTGCCAAGTTTCCGCAAACGGTTTCGTTCCAGATGGCTTCCTGAGCTAATGCAACGGATGTGCTCTCAAGGAGTATTTGTGTGTTTGGGTAACAGCGCGCGACCTAATGTTCAGCAGCTACAAATACCTCGACTGCCTGCACCTATAGTCCCATCATCGGACAGGTTCCACATTCATTAACAGGCTAATAACTTCTATTCAGCATCTTCCAACTTCCTTCACCTCGTTTTCCCTCTCTACCAGAGTATTATAATATCCAATTCGGTTGATCCGACAAATTACATTCATCATGAAGTACATTCTCATCGCCTCCCTTCTCTCCTCCGCAGTCCTTGCTGCCCCCCTTGCCCAACAGGGTAACTCTAATGGTAATGCCGGCAACAATCAGGCTTCTCAGCAGCAGGGTGGTGCCACTCAGCAGCAGGGCGGTGCCACTCAGCAGCAGGGCGGGGCCACTCAGCAGCAGGGTAACAACCAGGCACAGCAACAGGGAACCCAGAATGTGAACACTGGTGCTGGTGCTGGTGCTCCTGGAGCCAACGGTCAGACCCCCACCGCCGGTGACCTCGCTACTGCAGTCTCCAACTGGATGGCCGACACCTCTATGGTTTCCAACTTCCTCAACACTGGCGCCAGCATCCAGAACAACGCTGCTTTCAAGCAGGCTGCTCTTGTTGCCTACAATGCTGAGGTCGATGAGCTCAACCACAAGGCCATCATCGATGCTGCCAACGGCCAGCAGCCCAATGTCCAGGCCGCCAACTCCACCCTTGCTACCGGTGGTGCTTTCCAGGATGTGGTCGACAAGCTGCAGATCATGTCTGTCCAGGGTAAAGCTGCTGCTAACAACATCGACTTGATTAACCAGAACCGATGCACCAACGTTCTGCCCAACATCGATGCCTATATGGCCTCCACTGGCTCCAGCTCTCAGGCTGTCCGCCCCCAGGTTTGCGACCAGACTGGTGTCGCTGGCGGTGTCCAGAGCAACGGCCCTACTCTTCCTGGCCAGCCCGCGGGTACCCCTCAAGCTGCATTCGCCGCTGCTCAGGCCCTTCAGCAAGGTACTGGAAATGGTCAGCTTGACCTCCAGACCAACGGCATCCCTGCTGCCCAGGCCGCCGCTCAGGCTGGCAACCCTGCTCCCCAAGCTGGTGCCGCCACTGGCCAACAGGCAGGTACTGGCAACACCCAGACTCAGACTGGTGCAAACGGACAGACCGGTGCCAACGGACAGGCCGCCACCGGAAACACCCAGACTGGTGCCAACGGACAGACTGGCACTGGCAATACTCAGACTGGCGCCAACGGACAGGCCGCCACTGGCAACACCCAGACTGGTGCTAACGGACAGACTGGCGCTGGTAACACTCAGACTGGTGCCAACGGACAGGCCGCCACTGGCAACACCCAGACTGGTGCTAACGGACAGACTGGCACTGGCAACACTCAGACTGGCGCTGGCAACACTCAGACTGGCGCTGGCAACACTCAGACTGGCGCTGGCAACACTCAGACTGGCGCTGGCAACACTCAGACTGGTGCCAATACTCAGGGCACACAGGGAACCAGTAAGTCCTCATTATTCTCTTACATTACATGAACATCGCTAACTTCGTCCAGACGGTCAGCAGGCCGGTAACACTCAAGGTACCCAGACTCAGGGTGGTGCTGCCGCTGCTGGAAATGCTGCTGGTAACGGCAACGCTGGTGCGGCTGGTAATGCCGCTGCCGGTGCTGCTTCCCAGGGCGCCGCGACCGGTGCCGCTGCCTCTCCTTCTGCCGCTGCTGGCGGCAAAAAGGGCAAGGGTAAGAACAACTAGATGTCTTTCGAGAATTTAGCGGAGAGGTGAAGGCGTTGTGACTGGCTCACGGATCACCTTCACATGGCTGGATGATGGTTAATTATTACATGTATCTCTGGTACCGGGTTGTCTAATGGTGGAATCTATGTGTGGAGGAAGCGTAAATATTCAAGATGCTGATTAGTTAGTTCAAAAGAGGTATTAGCCTACCTGGTTGTTGCACATTTTTCAAAATCGTTGTAGTTCTCTTCCATACGTTGTGTGATTCAAGTGCAGGTAGTGGCGAGAACGAGGTAGAAAAGGCGACATGCAGTCCAAGCTCCAGGGTGGCCTATATTTCGACACATTGGCCAAAACATATTAACATCACGATTTGAACGATCTTGTGAATAAACCTGTATTTAATTTCCTTAGAGCCTAATTGTATAACATCCTCGTGGAGGGTAGTATGACCGCTCGAGGTCTGTCGGGTGTCCAATTGCTTTCTCCTGGAGACACCTTATCAGGGACATGTGCGTTTACGCTGCTCGAATCGATAATAGAAGGAACATACTTTGCCTCGAATGCAAAGGTGAGCTTGTTTCCAAGGATAGGATTAATTGATTGATTAAATCAATTTTATCCGGCCTCCCTTTAGGCATGAAGGACGTGCCTAGCTATATGTTTATGATGATGATGCATCGTCACAGCGAGCGTTTCTTTTGTGGTGAACGAATGCGAGCTCTTGGGAAACTTCTCCTTGCCAATAGGGGAACTGAAGCATATATTCAATATGGTAGCGCTGCTCGCTCCTGAGTGATATTGTCTGCTTATGAACTCTTCAGCCATGGGAGAGGGAACATAGAAACTATCCGTGATAAATCTATGGACTTGGAATCTTTTGTGTAGATCTCACAGTTGAAGTCGTAAATAGAGATGCAATGAAACATTGCAGAACATTCGGGGCAGTTATGCAGTCTCTGTGCCCGCCGACATAACCCACAATTCAGACCATGGGTCCAAAGTCAATTACTGAGGTACTTCTAATAAGTCTCGAACCGAGTTGCTATCGCTTTCCTTTGGATATATTCCTTGAGAATCAACAATCACGTGCAACTCTCACGTCTATCTCAAATTCACTATTAGGAGGGGGCCAGGTGGTGGTTAGCTATCTTGAATTTGGATGGTGTAATAAAATGAATTCACGCTCAGTTATTAGTGTGCATGTCGGTATACCCGCCCGTGAAATGGGAAGGTATTTAGGACGCGCTGTTAATTGACTGCCCGTAGATTTCGCGGAGCGCTAGTCTACGGTTACGCAATGGCACAGAATGAATGAAGTATGAGGGATGGATTGAAGAGAGTAGATTGTATTAAATTGTACCGCGAGTCTTCTACGTGGCAAGGGCTAGTAGTGACGTCTAGTTCATCTACTAGCTTGCCGGTTGTAGGTTCAGATTCTTGCGTTCGTCCTTCCAATGTTGGTCGTGACTGTATCTTTATGCATCACGAGATATAGATTAATCGGTCCGTATAACCTACAATCTATCCGCGCAGTTCCGCCTCGTATCGTACTGCAATAACGGTACAATACTCGGTGATACCAACAGTACTATTTCTTCGATGCTTCACTTCTGTCCTGTCGTCCTTCTCTACACACAGAGTTTTTCCAAGTGGAGCCACCTTGCAACATACTTGCATTACATCCATGATTTAAATTTTAACTTTTTTCTCGACATTCAAAGCCCCTTGAGTTTTTAGCTCTAACTTAACTGCGGAAGGCCTCCAGGACAGTCAATAGTTTTATAGGGATTGGAGGATTGATCAGGTTCAAGTACCATGATATTTTGTCGACTCCTTCCAACTCATTACTCTTATACCTGGCTTTGGGGGTAGCAGTAAGGGTAGAAGCAAAGGATCAGGGTAACAAAACTGAGAGCTTTAGTGACGATGTTCCAGCTTGAGAGTGGCCCACTGATTCATCTAAGCCTATTTCTATGTTTACTCTCGGATGTGGAGACAGGTTCATCTCGGAGGGCTGAGTCACTTACGCTGTCGAAGATATAGGCTGTAGATTGCAAATGAGTACAAAGGGCAGTGGAGATCATCGATTCTGTGCCTGCATACCCAGTATTATATCGTCAAGGTGGAAACTATTGGGCGTGTTGACGTTGGTGTTGTTAGCGTAAGAAGCCGGTATCAATACTGAAGTCTATGTATCGGTACAGCAATGTGAGGCAAGATTGGAGAAGTTGGTTTAGATTTAAAAGAATCGGCTGGATTACAACATACCTCTTGCTTAGGTTTTGAATCGTCTTCAATCAGATAAAGCTTAGACAAAGTTGAAACGTTATTCACACTGAAAGAATATTCCAGTACCCTCACAAGTCATCTCAAGTCCTGACCTCACAGCATCCTACAGTACCGCACATCTACATTACTTGTCCTATCCTTCCATCCTTCACACGTTCCATGCACCATCTTACGCTCATATCTTTGCAAACTACTTCCATCAGCAGCCGCCCCAGGCGCTCATGTGTGGCAGGCTCTTGGGTCAGAAGTCCCCCACATATCCATATGGCGATTAAGACAAGGACAGGAACTATTAGGAAGCCCATGATGCTAGAATTGGCTTTGAGGGAAGTCAACTCGTTTTCAGATGGAATGTACTGGGGAGAATCCCTGTTGCGCGATACTGATGTGTAGGAGGGAGGCGGAGAGGGCAGAGGTCGCCCTTCTGGTCTGGGGTCATTCGGCAGAAAGGGTTGCGAAGCTGGACAGCTGCTGGAGCTATCTGCAACATTTTCGTTGCTGTATATGGCGGCACTTGCAGACTCACACCGCTGGAGAGCTTGTTTGGCTGCAGCTAAGGCATCCTGCAAACTCATATTATTCAGATTATGCGCTGGCTGGGGAGCGAATACGAATTGGCCTGTGGTCTCATCCCAACGTGTGATGCGGGCCGCCTGTTGAAGTGTGGAGATGTTCCACGACTTGATCTGTTCTTGCGACATAAGATACACGCTTCCATCTTCGCAGGTAACTGTCTGAAGAAAATCAGGTTGGAGTTGCGTATCTGTAACATCGGACATTGTGTCCAGTGTGGATGGCTCGCAAAAGGTGTGATTGTCCGGCGTTGGAGGATTCGCCTCTAGGTGCATATGAGGAGAGGAGATGGAGATAGTAAAGAAAGAAGAAGGTATTGTAGGACTTGTGAAAACTGCTTGAAAGATGTGATATTTCAGTGAAGTCAACCCATGGTTTCAGGATGACTCTTGCCCAACTGACCAATACAAGGCACCAATTTTCAGGTTAACCAAAAGAATGAAAGCGGTACTGTTGAGAAAGTATGTATTCAATCCAGTTGAGTGGAAGGAACGTTCGTATGGCAGGCTCCGCCAGCGACTTGATGCGCACATATCTTCCTGTGTGGTATTTCTAACACGATACGACGCAAGGGTCAAATACAATACCTCGCAGCTGTCCTGTTTCAGCCCGACCGGTTCTTCATAGTGGTCATATTGTTAGAAGTATCTTATTTTAATGGGTGCTACAGATTTTGCACTAGATTCTGCCATGAATCTTTCAGTAGCGTGTCATCAACTGTGATTATTCCATATACATGAAGTGGTACATTATTCTTACAACACGAGTACGGGTTTAGTGTCTCGATCTTATGCCGCTCTGGTTCTCAGTTGCACGCCATGCCACTGGGCAATCTCCGCCTTCAACACTTGGTTCACCAGCTTGTGTTGTTTGATCACTGATAAGCCCTTAAATTTCGGAGACTCAATCTCAATCGCATACATCGAGCCGCAGCCTCCGCTGATGTCTTGAACCTAGAATCTGTGTCAGCGTGCCATTCACACAGCGTTTTGTGTCCAATATCTGATGCTACTGTCGCCAGCTTCGGTTCGGTATTGGTGTTTTACCGTTGTTATCTTGTCCATCCCGTGTCTGACGCTGCGCAAACCTGTTGGTCGCATCACACTTTGTGGTATATGACGTGCGTCTCAACAAGTTCGTATACACCGTTCACCTGCATCTTCAGGCGCCCCCCCAAGAAATTTTTTTCACGCACCTCGAGTTTTGTGGGCTCCAAATCTCCTTTGATTTTATTGAAGATGTGCAATTCTGCCTCGTTCAGAAAGTCTGGTGGTTTTGGTGCACCACTTGTCTCCGCACTGTACGATCGTATGGAAGCACATGTGGTCCGTGATAGCGGTAACGCGGTCGCTTGCATGCACTGAGGTCTGGCTGCTATTGCTGATGTTGGGAGCAACTGTACGCGGGTGCAAGTACGGATTTGGGGCTGTACGCATGCGAAGGTTATGCGGCGAAAAAGGATTGCTCTAGAAGGCGCCATTGTATGCTGTATGTGTGTATTAGACAGTGCATTGCGGGGTACATTCTGCGCAATTGAAGCGTCGTTAGAACTTACAGAGGAGCACGCGACTGTCAATGTGAAGACTGATTATACGTGGGTGAAAGTCGCGAATCTTTCGTCATAGCTTCACGATGCACTAGCGCCCAATCACGTGGATTGATTATTCAACCTTACAATCGCAGTTTCCATCTCCGAACCATCTTCAAATAATCACCGACTTTAGTTGCGCACGTCCATGTCTTTGATGAACGTCAGCGCCAAATTCTCATACGCTCTTTTATGACTGCAAAAGGTCTCACGATCTCAAACGGAGGTGCAATCTACGAACCGCACCTCTAAATGCTCAGCATGCAGCATTGGTGCTGATGCATGCATTTCCTGGGTGCAGTAAGTTTGTAAATCGAGAACAGGCACACCGCTCACCGCCCGGTTGGTAAGAAGTATGTCCAAGTACCTGGATGTACCTCTGTACATGCCCGCTCTCGGCCGTCACCAGTTCGGTTCTTGATAACAGTTTCCATAACCCAATAGAAAAACTCTCGCACAACCAATCAGTGGAATGTATCGGTCTGCACGCTGACAGCACAGAGCCAGCTTCAACGGTATGCTCCCCACATTCCTCCATCTTGACGTCGATGGCGGGGTGCAGTTGGCATGCTTGTCACCACGAACCATCTCAACCTATAGCCCCATCTCACCATATCACGTTTTGATTGACATAACCTAGTGCATACGTTTGGACCCCTCTTTTCCAAGACGGCAAGGTGAGACTATGATCAGCGTTGTGGCCAGGACTCTCTCTTTCACGTGAAAATTCCAGGGTTCAGGACGTGCATGGCATCGGGGTCCTCTTCAAGCGCTAAGACGCGCCACGAAGGATTGGTAGAGCCGCAAAGATCTGCAGTGCTGTGTTTGATCGAGTGTGTGTACTCGAAAAGAGTATCAAACCGTGGTACGTGTTCTTGCTGAACGTGTCATGCAAGCACGAATAACTGTGAACACCCGTAATGCTGCAGAACATGACGTACGGCTGTCCGATTTTATTTTACGACCCGGCGGTATTTGTGCACTTATTGAAGACTCAGACTCCAAAACATGTTGCTATGGAGAACGGTATAGAGGTGTTGTAGAACGTCATGACTAGCAGGCCTCCTGCCTCGTATTGTTGAGGTTAATGCTGACGACTACACTACTTGCAAGTGGGTCGCGATTGCGTGCGGATAGTTACCCCGAATTCTCAAATGATCTGATATGACTACAGAGTGGAGTGTTTGTGGTCTTACCAACATGCAAAACGTAGTAAAATCAAAGTCTATCATAACATGACTGTACCGATTGCCTCACTGCGGTAATCGTCTCGGGCGGCCTTGTCACCTAGTGCCAGCAACTTGGGGGGCAATATGCTATACCCTGCGTTTTTGTGACCTATGCGAGTTTTCCTTTACAAATTGCTTTTTTTGCTAGAGACGTCACGTCAGGATAGGCAGCACTGGCTTCGACGGGCGAATACTACACGAGTCAAACTCGACACTGCCCAAGGCCTCAATAGTAAACTCATCTTCGTCTTCAAATTTCATTGTTTCATTTTTAACAGAACATGAGGCTGGTTTGGGCCAGCTACGATACTGCTCCTTGTGTCTCGCCTCCAAAGCAAGTACCTTCCAATAATGTCGAGAAATTACCTCCCCCAACACTGCAGGGCTATAACAACCGCTCATGCGAACAAACTTCCCACGCTCAACGCTCATCACTGAAAATCCTCTGGTTCCCACCCAATCACCCCATACGGACCTCGCCTCGCTGTAACTACCGTCTAGCGTCTCATCTCCCGCCGACTGGCCTCCAGGCCACCATGAGCCGTTTCAACCACATCCAGACCAACTCCTGTGGCGTATGCAGGGCCCACTCATCACTCCGTGGGGAGTGATGCCTTGTGTGCGCAAGGTAAGGCCAGCGGCTCCTGAAGCCTCATAGCCTAAGAGCTTCACACTATAGGGCCCGCGTCGCGACGACCCACCCTCAACAACTCATAACAGTAACCGAAGCTAGACCAAGTAGAGGAGGAAAAAGCAGTTGTGAATGGGGCCGTGAATGCATGCAGAGCATTGGAGTTGAAGCGGGAGTGAGCGAGTCGGGGAAGTGGAGTCCGGAGATGGTGTCTTGTCCCCAGTTTTCAGCATCTCGGAATTTGACAGTCTGGATCAAAGCGATGAGGTTGTAGTACGCCACTGACAAATGTTCAATGCCCTTGAAAACGACTAAGATGTGCGTTGCAATGCAGGCGAAGAAAACTACTCGGGATCGTATCCGGGCGGTCAAGTCAAGTGGTCATCATCTGACTTGTGCTTTGGATTCTAATGGTACAGATCTTGACCAATGATAGAAGAGGTTCAGGTCCGGGCCATAGTATCTCGTATGCCGTTTTGGGAAAACAAGAACTGTATGTATCCGTGCAGGGTCTGGTTGTCAGTCATCGAGGCAGACTCCAGCAATCTCAAAGACAACCGCATGTTGCGGTTTGCTGCATCTGCTTGTGCAGAATCTCCTCTGCTGTTGTTGACTCGCCCTCCGCATTTTGCCCCAGACTGCGTACGCAATACCCGGCGTCTGCTTTGCTTGCATGCTGCACGCACAGCAACACACCTGTCACATCGACACACATCTCACACCACTCGTACCAACCACTGCCCCCTCCCCCCTAATGTTTTTGCCCGCAACGGTCCGCATCATCGCTCCACCCATCATGGAGTTCAGGGTCTCAACACATCCCAAAGCAGCTTGTGGCTGTAGAGGATTTAGTGGACCCTGATTGTCGTGCAGCGCTTATCATGCACAACACAGATCAGGTCGTGTGTGGCTGACAAGGAGGAGTCGCGCAATCTTGTGTTGTTTGTTGGGAATTTGCCGCTCCGTTACCTGCCAACGCTTCACGTCACAACCAGCCAACAAACACCGGAGCATCGCACTCCCGCTTCGTCCCTTGCAATTCCTGGATTCCTCCCCATCAATTTTGTTCGCGAAGGATCATGGTTCCACTGCGTTCCTACCGCCTCGTCGTCGTTAGCCGTGAATGATGCAGATTTGCAGCATGGGACCCGCAGAAATGCGGTTCGAGGCCGGTGGGGCAGTGGTGCTAAGAAAAGCAGGCGCGTGCGCACAACCGAGAACCGCTAAGCCGCATCTCTGCAAGTGCCACTCGTTCGTCCACTTTTGGATAGGATGGGACAGGGGTCCGGATAAGAGACCCGGCTTGAGTTGCGTTGCGACTTCATCTTGGCAGAATACTTGCAGCAAGATAACTGGTGTTGTACGGTTGAAGGCTATTGAATTGTTTGCTCGGGGCTTGCTCCGCTACAACTGTGATCGATGTCGTACCGAATGCTCTTCGGGTTGCTCTGCTATGATTGTTAATGTTGAAACTTCAACGATCGAGGTCTAGCCAGGGAGCCTTGTTCGTTGAGCTCAGTGATCCCCGAAAGGATGAGAATGCGCTGATGTGCGCGGCTGCGCTGCACGACCGGAGATTAGATGGGAGTGGAGTTGGCGAGCACTACAGTCGTCGCACAAAGAGCTTGTCACATGTTCAAACACCATAATCTATCAAAGTGAGCTGGTATATGAGCTGTAACAAGTGGACTGCATGACGAGCAACGATCAGCGAGACCCCGTCTGCAGAGAAGCTGGAGAAGATATGGGGTACATTGAGTGTGCATGATATGCATGCGACCCCGTATGCGGGTCTTGACCTATCAGTGGACAAGTGCGTCTTGCCTATCAGATGGACGACAGATGTAGTTCGACGACGACCCGCATCAGGCATACCGACCCTGTGTGATATCGGACTGCCACCAACATTCCACTTGCGTATCATCAAGCATGTCGCCCCTCATCCTTCCCGTCTCACGTCACCTCATCTCGCCTTGCCTGGCCCTGCTTCCAGTGAAGTACATATCCTTGTGCTGATTGTTGCAAAATATTCAACATTACATCGTTTACGCAACCACACACTACGTTCGGTGGTCGGAAGCGAGCTGGAACTTGCTGGGTGGGGTCTGGTGTTTTGTTGAATGTGGACATGCATGCTGCGTCTGCGGAGAAGGCGTGACGCCCTGGCACATTGCGAGCAGTCAGAACGAGAGAGGAACAGACTACGAGTGGTCGTGTCACAGTCGCAGAAATGTATAGTGTGAAATGCTCTGCTTCGACACCTACGATCAAAGTCAGAAGTAACGTCTAGATCTCAGCACGATAAAGATAATGCGGCATATGCCCTTTTGCGAACAAGTTATTCAAAGAGTGACAAGTTGCAAATATAGAAGCTCGATGGCCCCGGTAAGCACTCCTTACCTTGGGTTGTGTAAGAATGCAGTGTCAGTTAGAACCCACCCAACCCCGTGGATATCGCACCTTCTCACATCAGCAGAGTTGGAGATTTCGGCTTGACCGCTCTGAGCGGCCCGATCCACCCCGCTGTCCACACCGGTCAGTATCTCAAGACTACCTTCTTACCCCACGATAAACTCTGTGTGAACGGGATAACGCGCACACGGCCAGGGATTGCGCGATGTGTTGCCATATTTGTCTTATCTATCACAGCTGCTCATCTTGAGAAGGGGTTATGTTCTACGACGTAGCCGATCCATGAAATACGGCTGATAAGCCAGTAGCTCTCGGGTGGTCCTACAACGCGATGCATGAACCTACCTTTTCTGTTTAGTCAAATGCAGAAGGACCGTTATTGTGGAGAGATGCCAGCCCAATCATGAAGCGGCTTGCCTCCGTGAGCGAGTGGCATCCAACCCTAGACCTGTGGTTTTCTCTGAGGCATGCCGACCGGTGGCGGTTGCGATAGGATTGGATTCACGTCGTAAGGGAAGCCGAGTCTAACGGCCCGATCAAGAGGAACTGAACCTCCCCTCCCCCTCTTCTGAATCTCGGCTACCGGATGCAGGCGCTGACAATTGGCTACGACTCTTCCTTTCCAAACACAAGCCTAGAGATTGTTAAACATGAATGTAAAGATGCAGTCTGCAGGACTGTCGGGTTTCTTTGTAAAACCAACAGCACTGCTCCGGATTTGGTGGAAGATAAAGTTAAGAGCACTATCAGGGGCGCACAAGTCGCCAGAAAAGTATGTGCACCTGTCGTCCCTTATGGCAAGGTTGCCACGGGTACGACATGCCTGCTGTCATACTCCAAGTCAATATCAGCTTTGTGGGAGATTATAGAACAACATCTGTTGTTGGTGTACGATCAAGATGTAATCGATTATGGCATGCTCGAACTTTCTACATACTTATCTGATTGAGCAGACTGACGGACACAGCCAGACATCTAGACCACTGCAGTATGATAACAGATGCGAACTGGCTGCCAGACCAGCATCCCCGAGCTAATTGTGACGGCATCTCACAACGCCGATAAGCCGATCCATATCATCTTTACAGTCACTTTGGTTCTCCAGCATCAGAGTGACAGATTGATCCATAACAAGAACCCGTGGGTTAAGAAAAGACAATGGGTCTCGATTTGTTGCTGGAGCTTTGTCAATGTGTTGTTGTTCGTGTCGGTCCGTTAGATCTACGATGTTGCAGTGGGGCATGAGTGGGTACAAAATCAATTCTCCAGGGCGCGGATGCGACGGCCTCCTCTCTAGCTCTCCAGAGTAGCAACGGGGGGTTCTGCACCCGGGAAAATTCTGATAGGAGAGCTGCGCATGGCCAGACCGGAAGAACGAATATCTCGAAGAGCGGTGTGGGAGGTGTAGATCGCGAGCGCTGCCGGGGGCAGACCACGCGTTACAGCGTCTCTTCCATGATGAAACCAAAGCGTGCTTATATGGCTCAGCGGAATATCACCTTTCGCGCAACAGCACGGCTGATTTTTTCTGTACGGCCGAGCGTTGCCTGACATCATGCCATGGTGAGAGTCAAAATAGAACATCCGCACACCCCCCACATCGGTAAAGGAGATTGCTGCCAGTGTGGGGATGCGGCTGATGCAAGGACCACCCAGAGCAACGTGGCCTGACGTCGTCTTTTTAAGAATATCCCCAGGTCGTCAGAGCAATGGCTGTGGGGATGAGGCTCCTCTTTGCTCTTACGTATCGCGTGCGCTCAGGCAATGCCTGCGTCTCTGCTCTACCAGCAGTGCACCCTACGTCAAACATCACTGCCATCTTTCGCAAAGTCCAGATGGCGAGCCGAGTATCGACCGTGCGCGAGGCATGACGCTACCACCCTTCTGCCAGATTGAACAATGCCTGATATCGTAGTTTGATTTGAGCTGCCACGGTATCTCCGGTAATGAAGGGCGCATTGGCAAGTTGGCGGGAAGGCAAGCGACTCGTTTCTCATTCGTGTGTTCCCTGCTTTTTGGTAAACTTCGCGAGCATGTCACGGTAATGATCCCATCATTCCAGTCACGCGCCTAGCTGAGCAGGCCTCGTCGTTGTCGGTGTTATCCACGCCCAGAGGGGTCAAGGCCATCCACGTTTGCACATAGCACAGGGCCTTTTATTTTAGTGAGTACCATTAGCAGAAGGTGCGGCGCATATTTTTTTGTTGAAGGTGGATGATGGGTCTGACTGCAGCGCGACGGTGGGGATAAAGCAATGTTCATTGCGGGAATCCACTGCCTTTGACTTGGACATCTGCGAGTTGAGCGCTTGTATGACACAGCTTCCGCACAGTTGCTGACTGTGCCGTGTTGTTCTCGTGAAGCAGTGTACGGAGAGCGTCTGCAAGAGGTAAGGCTCCCGACAAGCTCGAGTCCAAGCGTGCAGCTGAGATCGACCATCTGGTGGGGATCGATAGCGAGCAACGGCGTCCTTGTCGGGGCTGCGGGCGGTGAGCTTGCGAAGTCATTGCTGAGCAATGGATGGCTCAGGCTGGCCCATTCTGCCAAACAAGAACTTTCTGACGGCTCTAGAGAGTGGGGCAAGCTCGGGGCGCCCACCAGAATGCGGGATAGTGAAGCTCGGATCTCAGGTCTGGCCAACGTGAGGATGTTTAAAACAGGCCGACGAGATGCGTTCCATATTGCGATAGGGTGGGAATCCTTTAACCTTTGCACCATGTTTGATCGTCCTCTGCATTCAGACGGCCATAATGGCAGCATGCAATCGCGACTCCATAGCTTGTCAAAGCCGTGGTGATTTGTGAGCAGCAACAGGTCAAAGATTGTCCTTGTAGTAAGACGCAGCAAAAGCAACGGCGATAAGGGCCGCAGCGGTGTTGTTGGTGGGGTTTCTGTGCTCGCTTACGCGCAGTGCAGTCGCGAGAAGTAACTTTGGGTGTCAGCTATTGATTCATCGACTTGACACAACGCACCGGTCAGCTTTTGGATAGAGACGCGTAGACGCGCGCATCCTTACTTGACCATCACGGGTTGATGTTACTCTGGAAGAAACCCTCTTTACAACTAACAGCCTGAACAAACATCAACTGCGATTAACCTTCTATACACCAAACGTACACAGTAGTTGCAGTCTCGCAAGCTTCACTAGTGTCGCGCAAATGAACCAGAGTGATTGACAGTGCGGGGAAATTGATGAAGCCACTCGCACCGGCGCTTTACGGGGCCAATGAAGCTTCTCTACAGTTGCAACCCTCCACCACCTAAGGCTGCGGTGAACGGGGCGAGGCCTGTCAGCGAACGTGCCCTCACGGTGTTGCAGTTTCATCTGTACAGCCTGAGCGCGCGACATGTCAGGAGCCGTCCAGGAGAGTCTCCACGCTCCACGGAGGTTAGGACAGGGTTTGTTGTGGAGCGTTGAAAAGCAGTACCATGGTATTATGTTCTGTTAGGGTTTTGTGACGGCTCGCTTGTCGCTGGCAAGGATCAAGGCAGATGCGGCTTAACGTTATCAGGCAGTGTAACCTTTGATTGGCGACTGGAGGGCGCTGTCTTCTGCAAGCGGCAAGACCGACGATCCCACCCTCATCTGAGCACTTCAACCAGAAAGTGGCTCGAAAAAGCTGTGGCTGCGAGCACAAAGCTGTACCCTGCTTGCTCCGATCACTCAGGTACCACAAAAGCTTCTTTCAGAAAAAAATTTCAACACGTCAAACACATTGAGCGCAGAAACCGCTGTGACGGTGGGTGGGGGGAATGTAGACGTCTTCATCAGCCCGCCCCCATTGAGATGACATCATCAGATAAATCAGAAACTTGGCTCGTGCGCAGGCGAATGCGAAACTCTCCAACGTTCGCCATTTCACTTGCGTGGCTTGTGCAGAAGTAATCACAGAACGGCTTCGATCAGCGATCAGCCTCAGTGGCGCACTCGTATCGCACATACACATACACATATACATATACACACACACCCACAGACAAAATTTGCAGCAGCCGTTGCAGCAGCCGTGCCAGCAGGCCAGAGCAAGCCAGCGCAAGCCAGCGCAAGCCAGCGCAAGCCAGAGCATACCCGGAAACTGTCAAGTGCAAAATGATGTCGACATCCCCATCTGCTCGTCCCTGTATGCTCGTCGTCCCTGTGTGCTCGTCGTCCCTGTGTGCTCAACCCCACGGCAGCGGTGGTATTGCTGCTAAAGCAGGCTAAGATTAGGTAGTGCGCGGACATGATGAAGCCGGCACCGCCGTCCGGACGGCGACGAGGAGAGATAAAATTAGGAGTGCTTGCGAGCAGCTTCATGCGAATCTGATAAACGCTGGTGCGGGTTGGAAAACTGGGTTGCTGTTCCACCATCTCGAGCGGCGGCCGTGCCAGACATGCCGCATCCGCTGCGCTCGGGAGATTTGGTGAATTCGGTTCGGCGTGTGCACCGGACTGACAAAGAACATGAGGCCGTGTAATGTGTTGGCGCCACTCTGGTATCTCCGCCTCCGGTGCTGTCAGTACCAGTATGTTCTTTATTGTCTCCTCAGCAGTGGTGGGTGAGCCCCGCCGACGGCGCGTCGACAGCTTCCCAACCAGCGGTCATCTCCCAGCTCTCCGTTCCCGCTGCTCACTCGACCACAATGCTCGACCAGTTGCTGCCGCTTGGCTGCATCGCTGCGCGCAAATCCTTGGTCTGTTGGGGAGTGGATCGTGCTGCACGCTATCAATTCGCTTGTGTACTGGTGCTGCAGCTGCCCTGGTTAAGGCCGTGCGGCAAATCCTTGGAGGCTTCGGCGGCCTGGGTCCAGCGATTTTCAGAACGCATCCCGGCTCAGTGACTGCCCCAATAGTCGCGGCCCTGCACCTTACCTGCGCTACCGCTCCTCAACACTCTCTCCTCCCCGCGTGTCTGTCTCCAACACTTTTCGGCCATCGCCAGCCTCAGGACCCTTTATACAGGCCCACCTGCAGACATTGAACCATTTTGACACTTGCGACCCCTCGGTCTTGACTCTCCACCTTCTGGCAGCCTTGCCCTTGAGTCGTGCTTTCCTCAATATCAGTATCAGTCCATCAGTCCATCAGTCCATCAGACGATACGGAAGCCACCGGCCTCGCTCCACCGCAGTCTTTCTTCCATCGAAAGCTGCAGCAACATCTGCCTCGAGCTCCATCCACAGGTCCGAGCACATCCGCAGTTCTTTCGACGTCATTGCAGCTTTGACTAGCTGTGACTACCCGCGTCGCGACTCTACCTACGAGAACGTGCTTCAGCTGTTCTCTCACCTAATCCTGTGAGTGTTTGCACTCCAGACACATCGCAGCAGGTGATGGGGCAACAAGACGAAGCATACTGCACGTCGAATTGCGTCCTCATCTGCTCGCTTCGTCTGGCACTGTCGATATATCAAACGGTCGCTAATGAAAAAACCCCCCCAGACGACCCACATCCCCCCCATAGTAGCTCCATTCTTCTAATGCACTCGCAACCCTAATTCCTTGCACTTCTTTGTCTGTTCTGCTTCTACCTCCCAAAGTCGACCGAATGCCTTACACACCGCCCTCCCAGCGCTCGCCAGCTTCCTCTAAGCCGCCCAGCCCTACTCTCAGTCGAACCCATTCCTACGTCGCCCCTCAAGCTTCCCTATCACCGAGGGTTTCGCAACGACCAGCACTCCCACGCTCAATCTCATCGACATCGTACCTGCACAAACATCGCCGCTCGCCCTCGTTTCCCTCCACCCACCCTACCGCCAATGGAACTCCAGTCGATGGCAGCATGGTAGAGTCGCCAACGGACGCTCGTCGCAGTCGTGGCTCTGCAAAGTCCAGTGGTAGCATCCGCCCGTCTCCTCCTCCTGTGAACGATTCTCTGATACCGTCAGGTGCGATCACCACTCCTCCTGACTCGTCGGACGATGATGAACGAGGCCGTAGCATTGGTAGCTTGAAGGACCTAGAAGAGGCGTTGCAGCACATCAACGTGAAGAGGGTTTCATCCCCGGAACGGAATGGAGTCACAGAGACGCCTTCAAATACGCCACAGCCCATGACTGTCGCACGATCGCTTTCAGCCGAGGCACGTAAGATTGCACACTCGCGTTCGTCGAGTGAGATCATGCTTTCGAAGCACAACGTTGAGCCTCTCGACACTAACCCTGTCATCACCACATCCTCAGACGACAGTGACGCTGAAGATGATGGGCTGCGGATAAAGCCGCCGCTGCTACGCAAGAAGTCTGGTGAGTTGGTCAAGCCTGCTCTCCGACCTGCATCTCGACGCAGACCATCGAGCATGCCTGGTACACCCACTTACTCCAAGGCGGTACACTTCAACGAGGAGATTGAGCAGGTGCGGCACTTCCTGTCGGTCGACCGACCCATCGCTGTCAGCGCAGGCTCATCGCCCGTGGAGACAGCCTACGAGAGTGAGAACGAGTACCCTTTCGAGGATGACTCTAAGCCCAAGACACCTGAGTGGGAGATCAAGCTAGCCAATTGGCCATCGTCTGAATCTTACGAACGTCAGACCGCCCCCGTGCGCGTCGAACGTATTGCTCTCGCTTCAGACAACCAGACGCTCGTGGGTAATATTGCGTGCGCCAACATCTCTTTCCAGAAGTTAGTCGTGGCTCGCTTCACGCTCGACTACTGGAAGACGACGTCTGAAGTTGCTGCCGAGTACAACCACGATGTCCGCAAGAAGCAGGCAGACGATGGATATGATCGCTTCAACTTTAACATCAAGCTTGCTGATCAGGCTAACCTTGAGTCCAAGACTCTGCTACTCTGTGTTCGTTACCAGACTAACGGTCAAGAGTTCTGGGACAACAACAACTCAATGAACTACCAGGTCGACTTCTCCAAGAAGGTCAAGCAGCAGCCACAAGCTAAGCGTTCCAACAGCGGTCTTGGTGCCATTCCTCGCAGCAGGCACTCACCTTTATCGTCACGCCCACGCTCAGCTGCTTCCTCAATTGATGACGACTTTGGCAATGACTTTGAGAACAAGTTCCAGTTTGGCAGCTCTGGCCGCATCACTGGCGACGCACCTAAGCCTGCCATCCGCCTTAAGCCCAAGAGTAAGCAGCGTGCCCAGATCTACCCTGATGAGGGCGGTCGTCGATCTCAGGGCAGTGGCCAAGCTTTCTCGTCTCGTTATGACTTCGGCGCCTCCCTCTCGGCTGCACTGACCACCGCTCAGACCGCTCTGGGCGACCGCAGCGGTCTCAAGGTCAACACAGGAGATGTTAACAAGGGCTACTTTGACCGCCCTGCCCCCCTTGCTAAGTCGCTCTCGACTGGCGCACCTGTTCCTGGAACACGACCTGACGCCTTGTCCTCTGACAAACCTGATCTCCAGTCCGCAGAGTACAACGAGTTGATCCAGAAGTTTTGTTTTGTACGTTCCCAACCTCAACAATCCGGCAAATTGGCCTAGACGGATACTAATACAACTTCAGTTCGGCACACCTACCGGGAAAGGCTCACCTAAAGCTACTACGCCTTCGGCGAAGAACACACACAGTGATGGCACCAATGAGTACATTGACAGTGCTCACTCATCCGTCACTAGCAGTCCGCCCTCGCCAGCTATGCCTGTCATGGTGGATGGCGCAAATGATATAAAACCTTCTCGAACTCCCTCACCTTTTTTAAACCGCTCTACATCTCCAGGTCCAGTTACCGGATCCGGACCTGAAGACATTTTTGCGTCCCAGTATCAATATGGGTACAATATGCACGGTGGCATCTTCCCTGAGCGAAGCCACACCCCTCAAGCATGTGTTTGAGCCTCGGCTCACATCTGATACAGGCTTCAGGGGGCACTTCCCCTTCCCTTAACGACTCCTCTTGGATGCGAAGCTACGCTAACGACCTGACTGATTTTGATGAGTGGAGCGGACGTCTCTGGTTCACCAGCGACCGAGCGCTCACGAGTCTTGTTCTCTCCAGTTCGACACGTCTTTGCGAGCCTAACGATTGTTGTTGTTTCTTTGCGGTCTTTTCATCAGAACAATCGGTTTTTCAGCATCATCTTCGGACGGCTCCTTTTGCTGCATTTCCTGGTTGACTTTGTTGCATGTTCTTACATTGGCGTTCCTGGGATCACCATGGAGTTTCTCGGGTGTTTCGTCTTTTGCTTGATTGTCCACAAACCATAGGTTGGTTTTAATCGTGCTATCCTTTCAGCGGCCCCACTCTTACTTTGGAGTCCTTGTCAGTCGTTTCCAACGGGTGGGAACGGAAAAGTCTGGCTTGCATTGCACTTTGTAGCGATTCCCTCATTCTTACGGATCCTCGAGTCCTCGTACATAGGCGGCAGGAGTAGTTGTGGCAGAAAACACGATCGTCTTGTTGTTTCCAGCTGTTGCAAATTGTTGTCGTCGGTGTTGTGGTTGTTGTGCGTCGATACCTCTTACGTTCCTTGTGGTGTATTTGTATGGACTGTTGGAGTTTATGTCGTAGCCCTAGCCTAGCGGAGAAGGCAACAGCAGCTCTTGTACTCTGCAAAATACCAAAAACATGGCACAAACCCCCCCCAAATACATAATTATCCCGCATCGTGAACCCACCCCCACAGTAAAAAAAACACCTCGTGAGCGCTTTTCCTTCCGCCCACTGGTAAAGCGTTGCGGTCTGGATCGTGAGTTCCGACCATGTGACCCTCGGCTGACAGTGACAGGTCCGTGTTCCGCCCACCGCTTACCTCTTTTGCTCGGCTCTGCCCCACGAAAACACGACTATTGGACCCTGAAATATCGTGAGAACTTACACCAACTTCTTTTGGGCTTCATTTGACTTTCTTCCGTCAAGCTTCAAGAGCAACGCGGAGAAACACCCCCGGACAAGCGCCCCACGTGCACGCCGTACGGTACGAACGATACGATACGATGTCTTTCTGGGGCAGCAAGCCTGCTCCCCCGCCTCCTCCGCCCGCACCACCCATTGTAGCTGCCACCGGTCCGCAAATTGATGCAGTAACCGTAATTTCTTTACTTGGAGTCCTCGCACTCCTCGGAGGAGCTTATGGCACGAGCATCAAAGTCTTACCTACAAGCACCACGTTAAAAACGCGGGTCTTGTTCATCTGGCACCTATTCGACGCGCTCATTCACTTCGTGTTTGAGGGCAGCTTCCTGTGGAATTGCTTCTTCGTTGCGTATGCACTACCCACGAGTTTCACCGCGCAGGCCCAGGCAAAGAGAGTCACGCTGTTTACACCACCGGATGTGTACTGGCTGGGTCGACAAAATCTGCTGTATGGGGCGAACTATGGGAAGTCTCCGTTCAGTCGGTTGTGGCAGGAGTATGCAAAGGCGGACAGGCGATGGGGAGGTACGGATCTGACGGTTGTGAGCCTGGAGCTCTTAACTGTATTTGTGGCGGGGCCATTGGCAGTTTGGATTTGTTATCTGCTGAGCAAAGATGAGAAGAAAGGGGGGCTGAAGAAGTGGTTCTGGATGATTGTTCTGGCCACAGGGGAAATATATGGAGGTGAGCCACTTTTCACTGTTTCTTCTAATAAAAACCAGACGGCGACGCGCGTGCGCCGTTTGCACCGCTATCCAAATTGGTGAAGTGGGCACGTGGGTCCACCGAACTTGTGTGATGCTGCGCTGGCAACAAGATATGAGGCTGACACGTGTTTCACTGTTCCACCAGGCTGGATGACTTTCGCTCCTGAATGGTTGACTGGAAGTCCTAATCTCGACACGTCCAATTGGATGTATCTGTAAGTGGCATTTCTTCATTCAATTTCCTCCTATCTTCGCAGTGGTAATGCACCGCTAAGTCGATGGCTACGAGCACCGATATCTCGCTGCCACTCGCTTCTTAGTAGCTTGCATAACTATTCATCTCGGTTTTTTTGGCGAGATTTCCGGAAGAAATCGACCAATGCCACCCTGCATTCGGATCATTGCCGGGCCTGCCCTTTCCCGTGGACCCACAGACCCACCATATTGGTGGCGATTCTCACCGCACCAATGCATCACCTGCCCAACTCGCCGATATCTTCGTGCATTCTTTTGCACAAAATTCCCCGCTTGTTCAGATTCCGTGTAGGCTCAGGCCTTACTGTTATCGAAGTGGCGCTGATTCTTGATACAGCTACCTTTACCTCCTCTTCTTTAATGGCCTTTGGGTCGTATTCCCTGGCTGGATCTTATGGGAGGCATATCGAGCTATCAGTGCTGGTATGAGTCAGGCTGAGATGGTTGACCTCGTGAACTACCTAGGAAAGAAAGACGATTGAGCATGGTAACATTAGTGCAGCCTTAGTCATGGTAAGGGTTGGGAATATGTGGTATGTATTGAGCATTTCTGGGAGCAACAAGCATAGCTTCGGTGTCGTTTCGAACTCAGTAGAAGAGCCCAGCTTGGGGAGGGTTCCGTGTCTTGCTTTACGATCAATTAAATCGGATCCATTGCAACTTCCTCGTAACCCTACTCCACCTGTCTATAAGCAACACAGTTGTCTTACACGTTCTTTTCATTGGAAGTGAACACGGAGCCCTGAAAACTGCAAGTCCATCTAACTCTACATGCTTCTTCAGACCTGAATTCTCAACCCTGGCCCCTACAGCCTCTAGTCTGTCCGTCTTTTTTTGGTGTTTCAATACCTATACCCCCCATACACTGACTCCGCAGCCAATTCAACGCCAAAAGTCATACACATGTACATATCCTTTCCCCTCGCCATATCATTGAAAACTCCCCTGCCTAACATATCATGAAGAAGATGTAAATGGCGTGATTGCGGAGCAAGTCTATAGTCTTACCTTTTTTTCCACCAATATATTAGACATGACAAACGAGAGTGAGGGGAGTAAGAGCGGTGATGACGACGACGTACTCAGGTCATGCGAAGAATTGTAGCCAGGGTAATACAGGATCTGCTCTCCAAGCGCACGCATATACACGGAGTAAGCCTGAGTGCTTTGGGGAATGGCGGGCTGGAGGCTGTCGTCTCTGAAACCATGGGCGCGAAAAAGTCGTATTGAAGGCGAGGAGGACTGGAATGTATCGGTAATATCCCAGGCAAGTAACAGGTATGAACTTTGTGATGGGGGCTATTGCTGCGAAATCATTGGCAAGCAGCTGCAGGCTGGGGTCAGCCTCAAATTTGCAGTGAATGACCCTGTGTTGGAGCCAGGGGTTGCCGATACAGATCGATTTCGCGAGCTGTTTTCAGAAAAGTGATTTTTCGAAATCGCTCAACTTCAGCCGGCTTTCAACAAGACAGGTACTTGCAACCGAGAGTTTCAAGTCTGGTTGAAACAAATCGCTGGTGGCACGGAGTGAACCAACATATATAACCATACGCCCACTCGATAGGTTTGTGATTGATTTGCGGAAAGTCCAGTGATTTCCTAAAGCTATCTACCCTGCCTGTTTACCCAACTTATCCACATTCTTCTGTGTAAAGGGAAGGTGGTAACTGAATCTAAGGAGCACCAGGCGAATGCGCCCGGTATCTGTGATGGTACGTCTTTGTGTTGGTCCCCGGTGACACTTGGCCCCTCTCTTAAGTCAAAAGCAATGGTAAATCATTTGACGAAGATGTGACGAATAGTGTTTTTGTTTGGCTGGAATACAAAGCCACCAAATTTCAAATCTCATGCAATACAATCTCACACTAAAACGCCCCAGCCCGTATAGGCCTTGACTCGATCTGGTTTTTGTTTCCTTCTCCTTCATCGCCTTAGCACTACAATCAATTTCAATCAAACCACACGTCCGGCGGACCTCTGTATAGTCCCTCTTCCATCCGCCCTCTCCTTCATCCAGATTCGCTGGTTTCGATCCGTACGATACTGCAGGTACCAACCAAGAACAAGGCCCACCATCAACGCGGTTCCCAGTCCACCTGCAAGGAAAAACAACATAAAGTTACCGCCGATGCTACCTCCTGATTCTCTTTTAACCAGCAGCAGGGTATGCTTGACAATTGGGTGCGGAGTGGTGGTGCCGTCGGAGCCGGCGCTCTGAATGCGTTCATCTGCGTAGGAAGAGGAGAGAAAGCGGGCCGAAACCCAGAAAATACCAAAACTTAGAGCGGACAGTGCAGAGAGAGTCACAATAGTTCCGGTACGGGGAGTGGAGGGCTGCAGGTTGCATTCAGGGCAATATGAGCATGTACTCGCCACTTGGGCGGTTTGTTGAGAAACGTGGGCAGCATCAGATATGGCGCTGTAGCTTGGAGGAGGAGTATGGATGCTGGAGTCTGGTCTTTTTACGAATGGCGGAATTGTTGATTGCTGCATCTTCGAACACGGTGCGGGAAGCTAGAGAAGGTGTAAGATTTGAAATTACCAGAGCTTAACGATCGACACGAATGCGTGGCAGAGGTAGGTATCTGCAGATATAGATAATCAGGCAGGGATTCGAGTCTCTTCAGACACTTCCTGCTTATATATTTCTCGTTGCAAGCCCTTTGTTCAATTTTCTCGACTCCGCCATGAACCATGGTAACCAATCTTCAACCAGACAACATCCTGACCCTTTGCTCCCTCTCCCTCGTATCCCCTAGACTCGACAATTATATCGCTCTCGATATCGTTGCACTACCCATATTCCTATTTTCCTTACCAGATAACCATTGGCTGTATTCCAAAGCAGCATCGCCAATAGCGCCCCGCTATTCCCATCAACAGCAGCTTTGAATCTCCTCATCGCTGAAGCTTGATGATAATGGATTAAGATTAACGTTTTCTCTAGAGACAGAGGTTTTGCTTCGTGGCCCCCCTCATCTCTTTGCAATGTATGTGCATTTCGTTATTGCGGAGAGAGCACCAAAACGACAACGGGAAAGGAGATGATCGTAACGCTCTGGAATATAGGGTTCTCAACCTGATAGTCAAGCGGGATTGTTGGTCACAATGGTTGGGATGGAAAGTAAGACGAGACTATCAAATGGGTGGCGGAACGTTGTTGGGCCTTCGGGCCAGGGTTGAGTAACAATCCATGGTTAGGGTGATCTCGGTAAGAACTTAGTGACGAGAACGACATCTTAGGGTAGCCAAGCTCGAACCGGGAACTTTCAGATGAGAAAATCGATGCGCTTTGGGCTCGGTGAGAGTGGCATGATTGAGCTGAGTCAGAGCATTTGCTGACTCCAGAGTCAAATTATGGATCATGGTGAGGGTACGCAATGCAAGATAGGATGCGGTGATTATGGTTGCACGTAAAATCTGACCGTAGATATATTTATATCCTACATCTCCTTACTGCATATGTTCATTACTAGCCTGGCGCATGTTGAAAGAACGAAACAAGATTGAATTCACAATGATCACACGTCACTCCCACCCATGTACAATTCACCAATGCACCAGATCTAAAACAACACAACAATCGCGGCGAGCCGCGCACAGAATTCTTCGTACCTATTCATGTCCCTTGTTGTCAGTGACTCAGCTCCTAGTCCTGGCGCTTCGTCTCGTTGAGCCAGCACCATTCGCAATAGGGCTCGCTATTTTCTTTTGTATTGCTGCTGTGCCATTGACTTTCGTCTTACCCTTTGCGACTGGTTTAGCCGCCTTACTAGCCTTTGCCGGAGTAGCTTTTGCCGGAGTAGCTGCCTTTACCGGTGTTGCAATCGTTCGCTTCTGCGCGACTGGTGATGACTTTGCTGCATTCGCCAGCTTCGCGGCTCGACCTCGTGTGGCCTTCTTTGGCGGCTCTGGTTCAGGTGACGCTTCTGCTTCAGACTCTTCCGCATCTACTTCAGCTTCTTTCTCAGGCTCTCCAGTTTCAGCCTCTGCCATTTCAACATCTTCCTCATGTGCTGGTGATGACCCATTCGCTTCCTCTTCTGCCTCCTGCTCTTCAACTTGTCCCACCGCATCAGCACCAGCATCGACATCCTCATCATCGATGTCCTCATCATCGCTGCTGACCTCGACATAGCTTTTGCTTACATTACTCTTCCTACCACTCTTCCTCTTCGGCTCACTTTCGGGTGCAATCTGCCCATCGTCACTTTCCTCATCATCGTTGCTTGCAGCTCGCCTCTTTCTTGGTGTCTTGATTGGCCTAGTTTTCGGTTCTTTCTTCGACCTGTCACTTTTAGGTTTCTTTTTTCGCGCACCCTCGACACCATCAGTGGCCTTCCTCTTCTTGCTGCGAATTGCTTTCCGGACCAGTGGATCAAGCTCATCAACTAAATCTTCATCAATCCATGTCTTCTTTGCAATCTCCTGTGCACGATCGTGCGATTCCAATGGACGGAAAATTCCAGATGGAAGGCGCATCTTGCTGGGCCACGATTGCATAGTCCAGCTGTTCTGCTCTTCCCAAGAACGAATGAGTGCCTGTGAAAGGTCGGACAAGATGTACAGATTCTCGTCTGCTTGCTTTGATGATGCAATACCGTCGGCAACGCCTTTGACCCGTTGCGCAACGTGGAAGATGAGGGAGAGATTGTCTTCTGTGGCGACGCATTTCAAGTAGTAAAGGATATATTCAGACATGAGTTTGAGTGTACTGTTGTCGGTTTCAAAGTCAGGGTGGTGGGCGAGGAGGCTGAGGAGGCGGGCGAAGACAGTTTCAAGGACGGTTTCTTTGCGGGCTGCAAAGGTAGTGCGGCGGGATCGGATCCATGTTAGTGTACTCTCTTTAACGCCCCGCTCAGGCTCGTGAGCATAGAAGAAGAGAATGGTGTAGAAGCGGGTCGGAAGGCGGTTCTGTCCGAGGTATTTCATCAGCTTCTCAGCGAAGAGCCTACGCACTTGAGGGCAGGGGTCGTGGGTGACAAGGGCCAGCTGTACAAAGTCGGCGGGTTTCAACAAGGCATCTAGGCGCTTGTTGGTTGAAAGCTTGAGCAGTGCATTAGCTGCCAGCAGTCTTTGTCGCGACTTGTGCCCTGCCGGTGTGTCGTTTGATTCCGATGCTTCGCCACTTTCTTTCACTAGTCGGTTGAGCAAAGCGTACGTGCTCGTAGCTGCTTCATCAAGGTCGGCATCAGGTGGGAGAGAGCGCAGCCGATTGATAAGGATCTTTAGTGCCCATGTTCGCCCTAGGATGTCATCGTCTGGCCTCTCCATCCACTCAACATTAGCTTCTTCGGTCGCTAGGTGCGGTTCATGGAGGACTTTCCCGATCGCGATCTCGACAATCGAATCCATGCTGTCCTCGCATTCAGTCTGAGCCAGCAAGACCAGCTGACTAAGCGCAGCGAGCTTCGTTAGCCAGTGGTCACCGTTGTACTTGAAGCCTTTGATACTTTTTTCCAGGATTTCTTTAGCATGCAGCTCTTTTTTGTTGTCACTATGCATGATGATTGTAATAGCATATTTTGCTGCTTGTGCGGGCGTGCCATACTGCGCAAAGTTGAGGAAGCTCTGCACCAGCTTGCGTCCATCCTTGGTGTTCATCGGAATATCGCTGGGGAACTTCTTTGCAAAGGCCGCGCAAGCCTTTAAATCCTCCACTGCACCGGGAGGGTTCGGTGTCTTTGCCGTTGGAGCTTCACTTTCAAGTGCCCTACAGAGATCCTTGACATGTGTGGAGAAGACTTTTGGGTGTCTGAGGGAGATCTCCTTTAGCAATTCATAAGCGGCGGCGCCCAGACCCTTATCATCGGTTCGTGTATACTCAATCACAGCTGAGACGTGACTCTTGTTGTAGCACAACAGGGCGACACGGTACAGCAGAGGATTCAAAACATCAAGTAAAGCAGCACCTGGGCCATCCTCGATGCGCTTTCGTAATTCTTTCTGTCGCCCTGTTAGCATTGATTATTGTCCGGTAAAGAACACAACCTACAATAGATTTGAAAACCCTGCGGTAGTCACTAGCTGGGTCCATACAAAAGCGTATCAGGGCGTACGCGCGACGGTCATGTGCTTTGGCGAACTTCCACAATTCATCGCTGGTCCGAGTCGGATCGGGTAGCGTTTTTGCGTAGTATGCAATCAGCCCACTCAATTTGGTCTTGATGTCTTTGTCCTCCTTATTGACGACACCGCCGTTGTACTTTTCGCAGACCTGCAGGAAGCCTTCCATGAAGCCCGCGCCTTGTACTTGGTTGCTTTGTTTAGCGAAATAGACCTTTTTGGCCTTTTCGCTCAGTCCGTTGACCAGGACAAGTTGTCGCTCTGTTCGGAGCTTATCAAGCTCAGCTTCAGTATACCCTTGGTCACTGTTGGTTTGGCTGTCCTTAACTACTTGCGATGCGCCATTTGTAACTGCCCTAGGCTTCATAGGAGGGTATCCAAGCGGCAGTAGAGACTCAAACAGTGCTGTGTCGACTTGCACGTTGATTTCCGCATCGTTCACGTAATATGCTTCAAGGATTCGTGAAGGAATTGACCCAAGCAAGTTCTTGACAGTGTCGTCACCCTCTGCGATCGCTCCTGAAGCCACACCCCAAATTCGAGCAATGAGCTTCGTTGTTTCTGAGTGAATGACACTCTTCTTATCCTTCACTCGGTCTGCAAGGTTGGACAAGATCGAGCCAGACTCTGACACACTGCCGTTGCTGCCTAGCCTGCGGATGATGTCGTCAAAAGTGAAGAGTTCGACCGCCTTTACTGCCGCTAGTCGTACTTTCTCGTCACTGTCAATCAAGCACTCAGCAAATGACTTGAGGAGATTCTGTTCTTCTTCAGGTTCGAGTCCTATGCCCCCGGCAGAAGTTGTTAATATACGGCCAATGGCGGTTGTCCAGGAAGCTCGAATGATGGGCGACTTGTCGTTCCTGCGCTGCAAGAAAGCATGGTAAGCAACGGGATGTTGCGTTGGGAAAGAGTTGATGGAGGTGGGTGTAGTGAGAAAGTCAAATGGTCGCCCTGCGTCCGAGCGTGTTAAGCTTTGTGATGGATATGCAACCGGATCCATCTGTGGCGGTGGTGGAGGTCCTGCTGCCCCAATACCAGAGATCATGTCTCCAAAGGTTTCAGTTGCCAGCTGGCGAAGCTGGACATTCTCAGTTCCTAGTTCTTCCTGGAGGTGTGGAATGATGTCCTGCAGCACGCCTGGACAACATTTCCAGAGCTCTCTTAGCAGCCTGTGCGCTTTGCTTGCCTCATTTATGTCTTCATCTGAAGGACCCTTCACTCCATCGTCATCAGGGTCTTCACTACTTGCTCGGTTTCGCTTGAACGACCGGCCCGAGTTTGTGAAGTCGACAATGACAGAGCTGAAGTAGTTACCAATCAGACGTGCCATTTTGTCAGGATACGCGTTGCAAACATTCTTGGCCATGTTGTATGCAGGTGGCGCTTCCTTGCGACGCAGCGTTGTCTGTTTGGCGTCGACTGGCGCGCTCTTCTTGCCTTTAGAGCTGCCTAGTGTGATTGGGTCTGCCCACAGGAATTGCGCAACGATAATGTCTACTATGTCATGCGAGACGGCCGGTGCCTCGTCGATTATAGTGGAGAGTACCTCAGTCATATTGTGCTCGACATTTTTACTCAGTTCCTCAGCACTGTCACTCTTGGATGGACCGGAGAGGACATCGAAGCATGTAGTAAACAACACTGTTGTGAGTGCTTCAGAACCAGGAATCTCGTTGACGAGTAGTATACTTTTCCACTCTGCGAGCGAACGCAGGACGTACATGTGCTGACTGTTGTAGGGATGCGAAGGGTCGGCGAGGAGGGGCAGCAGCTTTGTGATGATCACCGAGAAGATTTCCTGGCCAGATATGTTAGTATTACTTATTTTGGAGCATGGATGCAATGTTACCTTCAACTTCGATGCTGGGTAGGGCGCGTCTGGCGCGAATAGTCTTAGCATATCGACAAGACAACAGCACGTCCACGCGCGTACACCCGCGTCCTTGTGCTGTAGCAAGCTCTGGTGTGCTAATTCCTGTGCAACTGGCATTAGTGAATCGCGGTGTGCCTCCTCTTGATCTATCGTTCGCAGCTCATTCAACAATGCCTCCATGCGTGTCAGTAGGTCGCCCACGCTGATCTGTTTCCCTGGTCGTCCCACTAAAGGTTGCTTGAACTTCAAGACCTTGAGGCCACCCTGATCTTCTCCTTCTTCTTCCTCCTCCTCCTCCTCCTCCTCTTCTTCATTCTGTTCTACTTCTGGCTCTTCCTCCTCGACTACTTCTACCACCGCTGCAGCGCTGCGCCGGCTGCGTGGAGCCATGTCGCGTGTTAGCGCGTTAATTGTACGGTTTATGTTTCCAGTGTATGTGAGCAAGGGTGTTCAGACAATGCGCGTGGAGAAGTGGCTGCTTTGCGCGCACCGAGAGTAGGTTGAGGCGCGTCGCGGTGATGATGATGCGTTTACTCGGTGAGAGGACCTTGAGAGGAGCTGTTCCCGCCCAAGCGTGACGCGCTAGCAAGCATGAACACGCGCCTGCCCGCCAAAGCTCCGCCGGCAGCTCGAGCCGAACGCTGACCTTTCACCGTCACCTACATCATCTCTTGGCACTCTCACCACCATCCAAGTAACCTGGAGCATGAAATGCTGTTCGTCGACTACAATGTCTACTCAGTAATTGTCATCGCCATCTCAAAGGCTTGATTATACAATATCAGCTTTCCGTCAAGTGGGAAGGCCAGGCACTAAAGGCCGCATCCTCTATGTGCTCATATATTAGTCGCAATACTCACCGGAAAGCGGAAAGATGGAGAGACAACAGACATTTCAGCGAGTTAGTACTGCATATTCTTACTTTCGACTAGTCACTTATTGTGCCCTCTAGCTGAAGCAGCCATGCATCGAAGTTCTCCAAGTAACAGCAACTATAGCCCAAAGGCCAAATGGCAAGCGCGATCTGGTGCAAGCGCTCACAAGCTTGCTGAATGTTCTCAGTAATGTCGTTTCAAAACCTGGAGCGCTTGATGCTCAGTTGGCTGAATACGCTTTTGTACCCGTTTCTCAGGTCCTCAGGCTTTCTCGGCAAGTCCCAGTACGAGCTCTCGAGCTTTGTCTTGAATGTGTATCAACGCTTTTACGTGCCGGGTGGGGCGGTGGACTTGAGCCTGCACTCTCTGGACAACTGCTGATCTTGTTCACGTTCTTAGCCAAGCCTTCATCTGCAGAGAACGGTATCGTAGCAACATCGGAAGAACTGCAAGCACTAGCATTCAGATGTATCGGCGAACTCCTAGCTGATACATCTCGCTCAAAATCGGGCAGAGATGCGCTTACTGCTACCAACAACATTCCCGCCCTAGGAGAAGCTGTCCTCGTCACGCTGGACAGTCTTGTTGAGAGCAATTCCAACAGTGTCAAGCTTGCAGCTGTGACTGTGGTCAGAAATTTGAGTCCTGCGATTGCTGACGATGATGCTCTTGCCAGCTTTTTTCCCAAGATTGTCTCTTCGCTCACCAAGAAGCTGACACCTGGTAGCACTAACAAAACCGGGTTTCGCGTTATTGAGCAGAGCCTTGAAGTTCTCGTCTCACTATTTTTACGCCTGTTAAGTGACCGAAAAACGAAAGACCTTCCTAGGGACACTCTCACGAAGAACACGAAAAATACTGAGAAAATGTTGCGCTCAACGTCATGGTTACAAGCCACAGCCTCTCAGATCAAGATCGCTCTAGCAAACATATATAAGATGCGCAATCACGACAAGTTCGAGGTTCGACGAGCGCTACTGAAACTCTGCCTGTGTGTCATTCAAGACTGTCGAACATCGCTTTGGGATTCCGTCAGTATGAGCATCGAAACCGTTATCAGTCTTGTTGGGCGAGATGGAGCACAAGATACGATCGAAGATGAGCTGCGAATTATATTGTTTGCAGACCAAAAGCTTGCTGAGCTGTTGCGCGAAAGTCTTCACGACTGGGTGGTCTCGCTGCCTCGGATTATGCAATCGAAGGACGATAACAAACGCCGTCTTATCATTCACCAGGTCTCTGTAACACTGCGGCTACTTGGCCAAGACCAAACTGTTATTCGCGATAAACTAGCTGATGGGCTAAGAGATGGCGTGTCAGCCGTTCTTGCAGACTCGAAAGGCTTGGAAGATCTAGGGTCCACAACAGGGGAGACCTCAAGCGGCAAAGGTCTTATGTTGCCTACCAGTAAATACTCCACCTTTCATCCTCTTCAATTGCGCCATAAAAGCCAACAAGATTTGATGGAAGAGTTCGGAATATTACTGTCTCAAGTGGCGAAGTCCGACTCAGCAATCAACGTGGTGCAGGACCTGGTACGTACCATCGACACCGGCTCGCAGGAGCTGAACTTGGCCAGCTATTGGATATCTGTCAATATTCTTAGAGATGTGACTGTCAACAACCCATCTTTTGACGATTTCATCGACATGGGATCATCGAATCCACGAGAAGAGCTTCTAGACGATTTGTATTCGTATTCTATCACACTTCTGACTGAACAGAACGCCGGTGCAACCTTACAATGGCAATTTTATGCTCTAGCCCTGGAGACCGTGGCTTTGCAAGCAATGCGATATCGTACAGAGTTCCGTGCCGAGCTAGGAGAAGTGCTCTACCCAATACTACACCAATTAGGAAACTCGAACACAGCACTCCATGAGCATGCGATTATTTGCCTGAATATCGTGTCAGATGCCTCCGGGTACTCTAGTGCCCGCGAGCTCGTCGTCGACAATGTTGACTATATCGTCAATGCCGTGGGACTGAAGCTTGCTGTTGGAGATGTCTCACCTCAAGCGCCTCAAGTCTTGCTGATGATGATGCGCCTGTGCGGACCCTCTCTTTTGCCTTATCTTGACGACCTAGTCGGGAGCATCTTCGAAGCACTAGAGCGATATCACGGCTACCCATCGCTCGTTGAGCTCCTGTTCTCTGTCCTAAAAGGGATGACAGAGGAAGGCATCAAAACGCCTCAGCTCACCATCGAAGCGCCCTCCACCTCCAGCCCAACCGTAGTAGGACACAAGGAGACAACCATGAAAGATGCCATCAGCACACTCAAACAAATGAAACTAGACAAAATTAAACGCGCACAACAAGCTGCAGCGGAAGTACCGGTACCCTTCCCCCAAGCTCCGTGGAAGAAGGATACACCACAAAACCCAGATAACCCCGACGATCAGCCTCCTCCAGCGACGCCCGAACCACCGCCTCCAGCACCTCGGACCTACCAAATCCTTTTGACCATTTCCGAGCTAACGCAGCACCACCTGACATCGACATCGCCCTCGCTGCGTACCTCCCTACTTTCACTCTTACGAACCACCATCCCCGCTTTGGCGAAACACGAAAACTCTTTCCTTCCGTTGATAAACACACTCTGGCCTGTCTTGCTACCAAGATTGGGCGATTCGGAGGCGTACATCGTGTCCAACACACTCGACGTCATTGGACTAATGTGTGAGCACGCTGGTGATTTCATGCGCAGCCGTATTGAAGACGCTTTTGAGGTTTTGAAGAAAGTGTATCGACGGACTCAAGAGCGAAGCTCCAGAGGTAGCGGAAGCGGGGGAAGTAGTCTGAGAATAAAGGGACTGAAGCTAAAAGATGTAGAGACTGGTGTGTCGCGCCTTAGCATCTCCTCTCCTCCTGCCCCTAAAAGAGATGTATACCGCCCAGAGCTATACACCGATGCGCCGGCACGCATGATATGGAATTCTCTTGTCAGCTGTCTCTGTGCCATCGCTTCGCATGTCGCACTACGAGACGAGTATTTTGAAGAGCTCCTTGACATCTTGGATCCCGTTTTGTCTCAACCCGAAGTCAAGACCGCACTGGATCGGGCAAATTCAGATGCAGTCTGGCTCCGAGTGTACAAGCGAGAGCACACGGAAAGCAAAAAAAAAGAGTACAAAACGCCTACTGGGAGGGAGAAGTGGAAGTTTATCGAAGTGTAACGAGCTTAGGGGTTGATATCTAAAAAGCACTTTTAGCATATCTTCAGAACGCTGCATGTGCAAAGCTTATGCGTATTTTTTTCAAATTTCATTTTCATATCTTGCTCTCTTCAGCCCGGGATATTCAAACCTATACCAGCTCTTTATTGCCATATATGTCCTTGTGCTTGCTGCCTAAATACTACAATAGCCTTTGCTAGTTATGGATGGTCAAGATCTTGGTTAATGGTTAAAGCGTAAGACCTGGCTAACGAGCAGGAAATTATTACCACGTAGCTATCGCCGTTAGTTCTGCAGATGCGCCTGCGAGGAAGGCAGCTCAGGAGCAACAGCTGCAGAACGTGATGCTCAAGCGATAATGCAGAAACAGATAGGGCGCTCTTTTCTAGGAGCAAATGCTGATGCAGGGACGCATTAACATTTATAACTATGAGAGTTTATTTGGTGGCGATGTGGGTTTGGCAGAACACTCAACACCCGTGCCTGATATACGCTTCAACCCGTGCTCGTCAAACGCAGCAACCCAGTACTTGCCATTGACACTCACACAACCCGCATTCGTAGAATCGGCGGGAAACGTGCTGTGGGAAGAAGGGGGTGCTGTTGGTATGAGCACTGCTGGTATTGTTGGAGAAGAGTTGGAAGTGGATGGAGGCCGAAACATCGACCAAACCAGTGATGGGGAGAAGGACGATGGCGTTGGCATGGATTGCACTGTTGCTGTTGATGCTGCTGTGGAAACAGAAGGACAAGACGATGTGGGCTTGTCAAGATAAGTTCTTTCATCCACAACAACGGCCTCGTAGATTACACCGTCTAGTGTCACACATATAGAGCTACTACTATCGGGTGGATTTGTTGTAAAGTTGAATGCTACCGTAGGCGATAAAAACGGAGTTGTGGACGGGGCGTTCAGATCGTAAGGCGGCGCTTGTTCTGATGGCGCAACAAGAGTTGACATGGAATCAGAAACCATGTTGAACGGCGAACCTGTAAATCTCGGTGGTAGTTCGCATACTTTCGTTCCTGACGCGGAGTGTGTAGCAACTGGTATTAAAGTGCCATCTCCAAGCTGGTCCATCATAACGATACATACCACGACTTTGCCGTCATTGTTCACGCCACCAACAGTGCCGCCATGTGATGGTGATGTCAGCTCTGGTGCCAAAGTTGGTGAAACATAAGTGGAGGTAGTCAGGTACAGAGTGACTGTGCCCCGCTCATCGGCGGATGAGAGCGATGCAGGTGCTGCTGTAGTTGTTCGTGTCGTGGTAGTGTGTGTTGTACGAAATGACTGGGATGAAGCAGTTGTCTGTAGCGACTTTGTAGATGATGAAAGCACAGGAGATTGCGACGTTACGTCGCGGACGAAGACTGTCGAAAAGGTTGTTGGCTGAGGCTGGTTCGTTGGTCCATCTGAATACATTCTCAGACCACTATCGGCAGGTACAGTTACATTGCCTCTACTGCCGCAGCTGAGATCCCCAATCCGTGGCCGATGTGTCTTCGTGTCCAGAAGCCCCCAATCTGGCTGTTCAGGCTGCGAGTCGTGTAGCAATTCAAACCAGAATGTGTTGTACTTGCCAAACACCTGGCAACCCACCTCGTCCCAGTATCGTCGGTAGTTTTCAACACTAGCAACGGCCTCACCTCTCTGCTTCCCTTCGACAGGCCAGCCCAGCTCTGAGATCCAGACTGAGATATTACCTGCACGCCGCTGCGTATCTATCAGACTAGTCATAAAGCTCTGGCTGGCGTCATCGATGGACTTTCCCTCCCAATAAGGATATCCTGTCAAGCCGATGAAATCACTGCCGGGCAGGACAGCATACATTGCTGTGTCAGTGTGCCCAATAGGCTTGCCTTCCATGTACTTTGCCCACGAAGACGCGTCGATCGATTCACGCACGTTTTTAATGGCGAGCAGGAGTTTGTCACTTCCGATACCGACTGCTGCATTATTGAAGCGGTAGACATCTTCGTTTCCAACTGATAGTCCGATAACTAGGTCTGCAAGCTTTTGGCCATGTTGTTGAAAGCCTTTGCCAAGTGCAGCAAGCTCGTTCTCAATCTGTGCATCGTTGGGCTGCCCAATTGCACCGGGAGACATCCACATCCCCAGCAGTAGATTTGTGCCAGTGTCGATGGCAGCTTGAAAGGCCTCTGTGGGGTCGGATTGAGTGCCCGCTGTGATGCAAGTGTAGAGCCGTGCGCTGTCAAAAGGCACTGGAGTGTTAGTGAGATTCTTTGCCAGCTCGAATCCTTGGTGGAAGTCAGCGTAGCGTTTAACGTTGCCTTCATAGCTCCAGAAGGCACCATAGTTGAACCCTGTATACACCTTGGCTGCGGCTGATGCGAGGCAGTAAGTCGATAAAATGGAGAGCGCGTATTCCATGATATAACCCGGCATGTGTTGAAGTATACTTTGCGCGTAGGACTCTCAGTCCTCGAGAACTTATGTATACATTTGTGTCCATTGAAGCGTCTGTATCGCCCGCTGTTCACTGAATGTATGCGTGAATAGTGGCGATGTGACATACGGCCATACCGGAGACCGCACCTCATGACGGTTTGCGGTATGAAGGCATCACGAGGTGATCACGTGTGCCATGTGTAGTAGCGTGATGCTTTTCGCCCTAACGAGTGCCATGTGCGGTACACTTTGTGATACTAGTAACTAAGTCATGTGAATACAATATTCAGATTGCCAGATAACAGCTGACACAACAACAACAATGATGTACAATGTTTGAATGGGAAATTGTATTGATCTTCCTGTTGTAGCTTAAGGGTTTAGACCGTAGGGCAACACAGCATTCAACTTACTATCCTATGCCATCAAAATTTATGGCATCCACTACAACACACTTGCACTATGAATCTCCATCATTGGTACCAAAAATGATTCATCCCTTGATGCAATCAACATGCGAATCAAGGCCGACGGTGGTTTTGGCGATGCTTGTGTGGAGTTATGTGGGGAGCTTCCAAATACCATCGCTTTGATTGGCTATAGGAAAGAAGCACTTCTCCCCGACGGCGCGATGGCCGATGACGGCGTAAGCGTCACGGCGTCACATCTGAATAAAAAGTGCCGGCAACGCTCCAAGATGCATCCAGTCCGCCACAATGTCTCTCACCCGCCTTGGAGGAGTTCTCTCGCGCGCAAAGTGCACATCACGGCCGCAATGGCACGCTGCGTATGCTCAAACATTCGTTCAAACTAGCAATTGCTAATAGCTACCTAATAGACGTACCCTCTCCAGCGCTGCTGCTCGCTACGCTAAAGCCGATAATGAACTCAATTCAGTTTCTAAGCACATTACCCAGCCCAAGTCACAGGGTGCCTCGCAAGCTATGCTGTATGCGACGGGTATGAATGAAGCCGATATGAACAAGGCCCAGGTCGGTATCAGCTCGGTTTGGTACTCAGGTAACCCGTGCAACATGCACCTGATGGACCTCAACCACAAGGTCAAGGAGGGCGTCGAGCGCGCAGGGCTGTTGGGTATGCAGTTCAATACCATTGGTGTCAGCGATGGCATCTCGATGGGTACCAAGGGCATGCGCTACTCACTGCAGTCACGCGAGATCATTGCTGATTCGATCGAGACCGTCATGGGTGGCCAGTGGTATGATGCCAACATCTCCATCCCTGGCTGCGACAAGAACATGCCAGGTGTGATAATGGCTATGGGTCGCGTCAATCGTCCCTCCCTCATGGTCTACGGCGGCACCATCCAACCCGGCTGCGCGAAGACCCTCGACAACCAGCAGATCGATATCGTCTCCGCCTTCCAAGCATACGGCCAGTTCATCACAGGCGAAATCACAGAGGACCAGCGCTTTGACATCATCCGTCACGCCTGCAACGGTCAGGGCGCATGCGGTGGCATGTACACAGCCAACACTATGGCTACTGCCATCGAGACAATGGGCATGTCACTCCCCGGTTCATCGTCGAACCCCGCCAATTCCAAGGCAAAGATGCTCGAATGCCTCGCAGCTGGAGGCGCCATCAAGAACCTGCTGAAGGAGGACATCCGCCCGTCCGATATCCTCACCCGCCAGGCCTTCGAAAACGCCATGGTCGTCATCTCCATCACCGGCGGTTCCACAAACGCTGTTCTGCACCTGATCGCCATTGCCGACAGCGTTGGCATCAAGCTTACCATCGACGACTTCCAAAGTGTGTCCGACCGTATTCCCCTCCTCGCCGATCTCAAGCCCTCAGGCAAGTACGTCATGGCAGACATCCACGACATTGGCGGAACACCTTCTCTGCTCAAGTTCCTGCTGAAAGAGGGTCTCCTCGATGGCTCGCAGATGACAGTCACCGGTCAAACACTAAAGCAGAACCTCGAAAAGGTACAGGATTTCCCTGCTGACCAGAAGATCATCCGTCCCCTCTCCGAACCCCTCAAATCTACCGGCCACTTGCAGATCCTCCGCGGTTCGTTGGCACCTGGTGGCTGTGTGGGTAAGATTACTGGCAAGGAAGGAACCGTGTTCACGGGCAAGGCAAAGTGCTATGAAGCAGAGGACGACTTCATTGCCGCGCTCGAGCGGGGTGAGATCAAAAAGGGCGAGAAGACGGTTGTCGTCATTCGATATGAAGGGCCCAAGGGCGGCCCTGGTATGCCCGAGATGCTGAAGCCCTCTTCTGCCATCATGGGTGCTGGTCTTGGAAAGGATGTCGCGCTCATCACAGACGGTCGCTTTTCTGGAGGCTCTCACGGTTTCTTGATCGGCCACATTGTGCCCGAGGCGCAGGAGGGTGGACCCATTGGTCTTGTGCGCGATGGCGATGAGATCACTATTGATTCTGAGAAGAACGAGCTTAATGTCGACGTCAGTGAGGCTGAGATGGCCGAGCGGAGAAAGAGCTGGAAGGCGCCTGCATTGAAGTACAACAAGGGCACATTGTTCAAGTACGCTCGCTTCGTCAAGGACGCGTCGCATGGCTGCGTCACCGACTCTGCGTAGTCAGCCACGACATATCTCTTTTCATCTTGTAAACACATCCTGTAGTTTTCCGATCATCTTCGTCTCAAAAGAAGAGGTGAAAAGTCTAGCTTGGAGTTATGGCGGCTTTGAATCACTAAAACAATGTCAAAATATTCAAACACTTCACGACTCCTGTTCTTCTCATTCGATCTACCCTTATGCAGAAATCTAAAAGGTAGATATTGCGCGTCTCATCATGGAGGCCCACCCACAGTGCCACATCCCGCTTCAACCTCCGGGCCGCTATCCACACCGCTACCCCCATCTGCATGGTTACGTGATCAGCCTCGGCCATCCCGAATGTGGAACCTGGTATTCTCCATTCGCGCTGTTCATCATCGTGAACACGTGTCATCCAACGGCAACGACTCCGTGACCAGGACATGTAGGGGTGCCTTTCTCGCGCTTCCTGAGGCTCATGCAACCCACTAACCAAGACGTGTGAAATAGGGAGATTGAGAATTGCACCTAGGTATATCTTATTCGTCATCTTCATACTGTATAGCGCGCGATGCGCGCTATCGTATCTGACCTGTGTATCGTCACTCGATATCCTCTTTGCTGGGCCATGGAGCTATGCGCATCTCTCTCTCTTCTGTGCCGAAGACACGCAGCTTGTTGCCAAACTCATGCCAGAAGCTGTCCTCAAACTCGGGTATCATCTCCATCTTCTTTCTCTCAACCTTATTGATGGGCACCCATCCCGTTTGATCCTGCACGAAGACCTCATCAGCCCAGCTGCCATTTGCCTCGGTTTCTTTGGTGGCCGAAGAACCCATGGCGAGGGTGTCGTGGTCCGGCTCCTCTTCTTCCTCGGATAAAGAAGTAGCAGACTGCTCCTCCAAGGACAGCGCCTTCAAGTTCTCAAACATGTTCTTAGTGGCAAATCTCCCGGACGCCTCCGTCTTCTCCTTCTCCTTGTTCTTATTCTTGTCCTTCCGCTTCTTTTTGCCATTTGCGATGGTGGAGTTCGCGGTTTCGGTCGATTTGGGCGGTACAGAGACAGGATGCTGAACCTTCTCCCTTCCATCGGTAATAAAATCCTCTAGAACATTTGCCGGAGGTGGGACATTACCTCTTGAGGTTTCTCGCTGCAGCACTGGTTTTGAAACTGAAGGTGCAGCCTGCTCTGTCCTCTCCGTCTTTTTTTCAGACTCCCGCTCTGCGTCTAACTTTGCAGCGAGTCGAAGCATAATCGTCGCTGTGAGAAGACTATCGTACCCCGCCTCATGGAACGCTTCTGTATCGTTGTATTTCCCATGGTCCTCGTGCGTGACAATACTGGGTAACGGCTGAGCCTGCACACCTTTGGCAATGTCCTCAAGAGTAGGAGACGCATTCAAATCGCCCCCGGCATATGTAGCGAGGTACTTTGTGTCAATAACCTTTGGAAATAAGCCATGCAGTAGGGCGCAAAATTCATCAAGCGTATCCGGCAAGGGCCCAACAAAAGTGCGATAAAGGTACACAATATCCGTAAACATATTATGCCCTACCAGCACCGGCTGCCTCTTCTTCAGCTGCGCAACAGCACGATAAAGACGATTCTTGCCATCGACGCCCGCGTTGCCACGCAGAATGTGAGGTAGGTCTGAGTTGATCTCGCCACCAACCAACGCCTCGAAGATCCACCGGAAGCCTGTTTGGCGAACAATCTGCTCTTTGACGCGGTTCTTGATGCGCCGCGTGTTATCTGCTTCGCGCACAGGGTCGAAGGGCAGAATTCGTATGCAGTCATTCCGGCCTACGGCCACGACCTCTGGAAACTCAGCGCGGACGAGTTGGTGCACTAGACGCTTCTCGAATCTTGAGATTGTGTGCGTTAGTGGAGCGTCTTCAATGCCGGTGTGAGAGGTGATTTCGAGACTGATGGAAGTGTTCCTTTGCCATGCAATGATTGCTTCACGGCATCGGCGCATAAAGTCGAGAGAGTCTATGTCGGTGTCTTTGAGCTGCAGGTCCTCGATGGGGTTCTGCTTGTCGATCCTCTCCCATGCTAATCTCTGCGCTCGCTCTGCCTCCTCTCGTGACAGGTACTGCACGCCCCTCGCAAACGGTGCACCCAGGTCAAATCCACAGTTAAGAAGGAACGTGCAGGCGCCGCTCTGGAAGCTGATCTCGCGCTCAAAGTCCAGACGTTCATCCAGTAAGGGGCTGATGTTGATGTTGTATGGCCTTAGAATATATTGGTTTGTGATGTAGTCGAACTTCGCGCATGTAAGGCCGACTTGCAGGATCTGGTAACGGTTGGCACCTTCTTTTGTCTCGACATAGCGATCTTCAAGCGTCAGTCGTCCCGCACCGTGTGGTTTCTTATTAGGCAACCGCGAGGGGATTCCAGACAGTTCCAGATCGAAAGATACAAAGTCTGCTTCAGCGATGTTGACGAAGAGACCAAGGAGATGGTATGAGAAGGAGGGGCCATCGACTTCCATGGCTGGTTGGTTCCTAGCTTTCTCTCGTGCTGTCAATCGTGTCAATCTACCAACCCTGGCGCTCCAGTAAGCTATCTCAAAGAAACTTGTGGCAGTGCGCGAGAAGTTAGAAGAAGAGAGGCAAAGTCGTGAAGGCGAGGCTGAATGAGTGAGTAATTGATTGTTAGCTCATGACCAAGCGAGACTCCTAGTTCTCAACTGCAACAACGCGTTTTGTGTGAGTCTGTTCAACAAGCTGCGTCCATTGCTGCAGCATAATCTCGTGAAAGACAAGTTCACGTGCTACCCCGGAGATTGATGTTTTGATCGAACGCGTCGGTTGGAGGTCGGCTGTGCCAAGGTTGCCCTAGCGAGCGGTGACGGTTGCGCTGCCGAGGTTGTGTTGTGACAGGCGGGAGGCAGGAATGCTGGACCCAGCTCGACACCTCTTCTCCCCAGCCATGGGCTTATGAAACTGCATCAAAGTATTATAATAGCAAGAGAAGGAAATGGCGGCGCTTTATGAAGATATCAGCGGGTCAAGGTACCTTTCGTCGTCCATCAGCTCGTTATCTGCTTCTCGGCAGCAGTCATCCCAGATTGCCAAAGCGTATCGGCAGGCTGCCCAGCTCTTCCTTACGCGACGACTGCCCGAGGCCTTATCCACCATCGAGCCCATCATCACCGCCCCGCAGTATGATAGCCTTAATGATGCCAACGGTGACCTCCAAGCAGTTTATGCACCTGTTGCGACGGCTTCACGTGGCACAAGGGTAAAGGTGTGGAGCTTCTATCTGACTTTCCTCAACTCTGTCGTTGAACTTGGTGCCGAGGAGGGCAAGCATGCGTTTGGCAGTACGCGCTGGAAGCAATTGGTCTCCAAGTGTCGTGACGGTAGTGTGTGGGACGAGGTAGTGCGCGACGGTTATGCCGGCGTCGAGGGTGATGTTGATGCCGATGTCGTTGTCAACTTGTGTGTATTCATACAATGCCACTGGCTTCTACATGCATAGCTAACACCGTGATATAGATCTACCCTCCTCCTCACACACTGCCCCTCGCAGCGCCTTAATCAGCAGAAGCTAGAGACTTATCTCTCCGCCACCGCAAATCCAACCTTCGACATATCATCTCACCTTTCCTCGCCCTCTTACATGCAGCGTCGCAAATCTCACAATGGCACAGACACCCCTCGAGACCTCAACACGCGCATCAAGCTCCTCGAACTATACACCCTGCACATCCTCCCACGTAATGACGAGTGGGACTATGCACGCGAATTCATTAGCATGTCTGAAGTGCTCGACGATGAGCGCAAAGAGGCCTTCTTGCTCGCTCTGCACAGCTTGAAAGAAGAGAAAGAAGATAGTGAGGCACGTGAGGAGAAACTGAGGCAACAGCAGCAGGAGCAGCTCGAGGCACGCAGGAGGGAAAGCGAGGCGCAGAGGCTCGAGCAGTCCAGGGCAGAGGATGAGCGCAGGAAGCGCGAAGAGGAAAACAGGAGGCAGCCTCGAGGCACCGACGAACAGCTTCGTAAACAGCCCCAGCCAACACCGAACTCGAGCCAGTCGAGCAGGACAAGTCGAACGCCCGCTAAGAAACCGAGCAGGCCGCCACCGGGGTTATATAGTCGCGTGGGCGGACTGTTTGCGGCAGTGCAGAAGGCTATAGCCGATTCTGCAAAGCAAATGACAAGCAATCCTTTAGTGTTCATGCGGACGCTGTTGTTTCTGTTGGCGTTCGGACTGGCTTTTGGGAAGAGAGATCTGAGGGAACGCATTATGAGGCTGCTAAGGCAGGCATTGGAGAAGGTTAAGAGGACGGTCGGAATGGGCGTTAAGGTGTCTTACATTTGACATGCAGCCAAACTGGGCAAAGCGTAGGGTGGACGATGTTCATATTGTTCAGGTGTATTAATATGCCGCATTTTATCCTGTCGACTCCCTCTATTACTCATCGCTTGTTAGTTGGATCAAACAAGACTAATTGATGCACAGTGCAGCAGCAGCAATGCTTGCGAAAACACGACGGTCTTTACAAGATCTCTGGAATCCAGGAAGGAGCGGTTTGACCCATGTGAGATTGTTATCATACTCTTTCAGATCATGCAGGCCAGATGTATTTTCTTCGATTCGATGCTCTGAGTCGAATACATTGGAAAGAAACACACAAATACGAACTTTGGATATAGCCCGAACATGAAATCCCATTCAGACATGATCTTTATAACGCAGTCCCCAGATGTCTACCAAATGGCCCTAGTCATGCGCGCGTTAGGGTGCTCTAGTTCTGCATCATATGTAGCTGACGTATGTTTTATGTGCAGGACCAAGACTGTGAACAAACTTGAACGAATTTAAGCAAGGGCCCCAGCGTCAATGGTGTTAATGAGTGGCAGAATGCGTCGGGAAAACAATAGACAGACTCAACTGGGATTGGAAACTTGTACTGTTCGACTGTTTGCTTCAAAATCGCTCCTGAGGAAAAATGCTAGTAAAGTAAACGCATGTTTAAGAGCCTCACTTTTACAACAATTTGCAGAGACGCCCCAAGAGCTGTCGATCTTCTTCATTTGGAGAAACTTTCTGTCAGAAATGGAACCACATGCTTGTGTGTTAGTGTTGCTCGTTCGGAGCAAACATCCACTGGCCTGTCTCGAGCTGAGAAGCGCAACTTTGACCCCACAAACATGGCATATTCCAAAAGGCTCCTTGGAGTGCCAGATAGTTGCTGCTGTGTCTCTTAGTTCAACAATACTGGAGTATGAATGTATAAGGTCAAGCGTAGGCAGTGGGGGTGGTTTTGCGTTCCACCAGCGATGTATTCTTGCTTGATTGAAGTTTGCACAGCGCCTCGATTCAGACATGGCACATCAATGGTAGGTCCTCATAGCCTGGGGCTTTGCAATACACAGAATACATTTCGTACAATCAAGGATCAGCTCTCGCTCCCTTGAGACATGCAATACCTGAGCTGCCACTTTAGTATATTTGAGTGAAGACTGTATGATGCACAACAACCTTGTATGCTCAATCGTATATGGTGATCACGGAAAATATGTTTCTACAGTCCAGCACGAAACGTCCATCTTCGACGCACGTTGAACTGAGTAATCAATTGGATTACGCAGTGAGCATTTGATGTGTTTTGGAGAATTTTAGGGAACCAAAAACACTGAGTTATATAGTTTATTTGTATTGTTCCGATCCAGGACAAGTATGCAACGCAACACTACACATTCGAGACCAGTCACGTTTTCGGATATGAAGCTGAACCCACATCAATCCCTGACAGGCTCTTTTGACATGTCGGTGATGGAAGTCTAAGTCTTTGGCCAATCGCGAACATTAGTTGACTGCAGTTCAGATTGAATGATGATATCCAGGACCGCGCTGATAATATAATCATCTTGACCACCAAAGGTTTTTGCTTATATTTACAGCTTTCGAGACCCAAATCTTCATCCAGATATGTGCAAATTCCACTGGAACTATGATTCAGGAACCTTTGACCAGATCATAGGAGTTAGTACAGCTTGAAAAAGCTCGTTTTAAGCGAACAGTGCTGCTGCGGAGGGGAAGACAAGACACGCCCCTACCAAGGGGTTGATCACGCAAGAACCGCCTCCGCTTTAGCGCCTGGCGTGTCCTCAATACCTCATGGTAAATGATAATGTATGTGAAGGCAATTGTCAAATGTACCAGGACGGTACTATGATACTACTACTACAATATTGCCGCGCTACTTCTGAATGTAAGCTCCAATCATCATATGATAAAAAACAGAAGTGGAATGACCAACATGATTGATTTATCTTCGAACTTACAGCCTGCAAGACAGCAATAGTGCCATGAAGAGGCTGGGATTTGTTGTGGTCTGGTGTGTGTCTGTTTGAGATCTTTAGAGTATGCAATATCGTATCCCAATCACAGCAGGTTTTGGTCAGTTCGATGCTAACGGCCCTTATATCTTCCAGATGTATTCGAAAGCAAAACTGGAAAGGAAAATTTCAGAACAACGAACTCAGCAGAACAGCTGCAAAAGCATACGATAAAAGTGCAAGATCTAAAGTGTTATCGCTATTGCACAGAGGGCATTTTAAAATGCCGGCTCTTCAGACGGCTGTTTTATTCAATGCAGATGTGTTCTAACGTCGAGAAAAGAATAGGAAGAGTTCAGCGTTGCTTTACAGTTTACTATCATTTTGCATTCATCGAACATGTGGGTTCTAACTCTTTGCCCTTTTCTCCAATCTTCCTTGATGCAAATATGAAATGATTCTTTAGAATGAACACTCACTGCACACATAATTTATAACTTAGAATCTCGAACTATAGCCTTGGGCCCTAATGTATCTGGCACAACCCTAAGAAGAAGTTAGAGTGTGAAGCGGAAAGGTGGAGCTAGTACTGACAAGACCAAGTATAGTTATTGAGCCCAATGTTTAAGCTTTCTTTTGGTTTCGACCTAGTGTCTTCTTCCTTTGCTTGACCATGTAAGTGAACATAGTGTATGCACCTATATCTTGTGTCAACTTGGTCAATGTCTTTTTCCAGCCGATCACCTACCTGGCACGTACAACGCCAACAAAAAGTAGAAGATGGGCGGGAAAGCAGAGTTGATTTTGCCTGCAGAATCGATGCTCTTGTACATCAACCACCATTCCGCGCCAATACCGATCGGATACAGAGGGTAGAACATCGTATACCTAAGTTTGTCAGCTCACTTTACAGGCAGTTTGAGACTGGACTCACCTCAGCCAGACAAGAGCATGGGGTGCCTTCCCATGGAGATTCAGAGCAAGGTATAAATACCTGATACAATCTGCGACCGACCAAGCAAGAACCAAAATCAAAAATGCGTGAGATGCAGCCGTGCTTTCAGGGAAACTGTACCAGATCATCCAGACCTGGATAACACGCGTAAAAACCTGTATAGCAGTGGTGCTAACTGGTGACTTGATAAGGCCTGTATTACTAAGTACTGGGCTGAGGAGCCTTTGAAGGTTGACTTACCGACGGCCGCGTGTATGACCTCGATAAGCGTGAGGGTTTGTACCCACCGTGCTCGAGGCTCAACCACTTCGAACAAGACAAATTTCCCTTTTGATATGTGATTGATTGCAACAATGCCAACCGAAGCCCATAATGCAGCGAAGAGTAGGTTGTACACAGTCAAGTACAAGATTCGCGGTTGCATCCATGACCTTGTCGACATGCGCGAATGTCCAGATGCCGATTGCTCGTGGCCAACCATTTTGCTCTAATTGGAAAGCGACACGCTGCGCTGATGTGACGAGAAGTGATGAATTATTGCAGCGAAAAATCGTAGTCTTGGTGCTTCAACGGAGACAAGTCGAAACTGGTGCATGTACCGAGGCTAGAACTCCTTCGCTTGTCCGCATCCTTTCGCCGGAGAGATCGCGATTTAATGTCCCTTTTAGCTTCGCGAACTTCGAGCTCCGGTGGCTACTGACAATAGCTGCAGTCCTCTGACATATGCATCGTTGATGGATGCAGAGGAACTGTATGGTGCTGTACAGGCAGAGGCCTTTCTATCTGGGGATATCCTTGGATTGAGGGAAAACGAAAAAAATCCACGACTTTGCATCGAAGGAAAGCAGGTGTTGAAGCTTTAAATACGGGCGCTTGTAATTTTGCCCGAATCTATTTTCGAGGCACAGGTGGTTATCTTTATCCTGAGGTGTAAGTCTGGTGTTATTCACATCAGACAGGAAAAATCTAGTGTAGTTGACGCCAGACTTTTTAGTACGACATCAGTTACACTAGGCGAAACGGCGTAAATTACACCGGCCATACTCCATAGGGCCAGGCCCACAGTCTCCGGGACTTCCATTGCACAACGCCAACTGCGAAGCTCGCATGCTGTCTTGTCATTTCTGGTAGCATACCATCTATACAGCGCACTGCATCCTGTTTCTTTTCAAGGTCTAGCTGTGTATCTAGAGAGCCTGTGCTTGCTTGAAACGATGAATGGACGTTCTGAAACTTGACATCTGACTTGCATGAACGATGACAGTGTTTGACAGCATAACAGAGCCTCACCTTGACAAGCCGCCCTCATCAAACCCTTCGGACGCGTGTTCTCCGTAGCTGACAGATCAATTATGTTCATATGCTTACAAGTTTGATACGGCTGGTTTCTAATTTTGCGACATCCGAGCAGTGTCGACTCTAGCCTAGGGAAAGCTCGGTGTGTGTTAAAGAACACCGAAGCTTTTGAAATTGATGAATGAACCCCTGCAACTTGCTCCAAATGCTGGCCACGGGGGGTTTGGGCTGTTGTAGTAGAGTGCTCGAACTATAGAACGACTGTAATTCTGACAAAGTAGAGGCACATAAAGACTTCAAACCACCCGTCTTACTATCATCATCATCATCATCAGTTCAATCATTTTATCCTCACTATTGGTCTGCGACTCTAAACCAGATTCTCCTATTCTTCAATCAACCAGCTGGACTGTATCTTTTCTCCAACACTTGATTTCATATTCACAGATCGCGATGCGTTTCAATACTGCAACCGCCACCATTGCCTTCGGCTTCCTTGCCACGACTGCAGCCGGTCCGATATCACTCGATCAGCGAGGCGAATTTCGTGCGCCCACTGTGCACCACTTGACCAGCATTCGCGGGGCGGATATTGCTACGCTTGCAGCGGGTCTTCAATCAAGTGCAGGAGGGAACTCCACTGAGGGTAATCAGGGTGGCAACAGTGGTGGCCGCTCCGGAAGCAACAGTGGTGGCCGCTCCGGAGGCAACAGCGATGAAGACAGCTCAAACGATAGCGACGATGATGACGAGGGTAGCGATGATGGCGACAACTCGTCCAGCTCGGATAGCAGTTCAGGCCACAAAACCCATAAAGGCAAAGGCTCAGGGAGCTCAAGCGGCTCAAACAGCTCGAGTGAGACTTCCAAGGGCTCATGCAATGGCTCCAATAGTTCTGCAAGCAACAGTGACAGTGGAAAGGACTCTAGCAGCAGTGGTGGTAAGGGCTCTGGCAGCGGTGGCCACAAGGGCTCTAGCAACAGTTCAGACAGCTCTGGTAGCAGCTCAGGGGACGAAAACGACAAAGGCAAGGGTCCAGGAAGCTCGAGTGGATCAAACAGTACAAGCGGGAGTTCGGAGGGCTCGGGCAATAGCTCCAGCGGTTCCGGAAGCAATGACAAAAGCGGGAGTAGCTCATCGTCAAGCAGCAGTAACGATCAATCGTCATCAGATAGTGGAGACTCCTCTTCCGGCAGAAGCAGTAACTCTTCCTCCGGCAGCAGTAACGACTCTTCCTCCAGCAGCAACGACTCTTCTTCCAGCAGCAACGACTCTTCTTCCAGCAGCAACGACTCTTCTTCCAGCAGCAATGGCTCTTCTTCCAGCAGCAACGACTCTTCTTCCAGCAGCAACGATGAATCTTCTAAGAGCAGCGACAGCAATTAGTATATTGTCAATGAGAAGCTTGAATCTATTCCTGGAAACTGTAGTGAAGGGTTCTCCACCAGTAACAGTATCGACAGGAAGAAAGGGGGAAATAACAGTACTGTTATTGGTGCCTTTGTTGATCTGAGACGTTTTGTTATCGTGGTGGAGTGGCAGTCTTCGCAAAGGTTGTTGCTGGCTAACTCCACGGCTTTGCAGGCTGTGCTGAAATGGGCTGCAAGTCGCTATAGCCTTCTGCTTGACTTATGAGTCTTAGCTGTTGAGCAGTCAACTTCTTTTTGGGTTACTTTTGGTAGGGTTATCACTCTAGGAAAAACGATTTTGCAGCGTAGACAGAGAACGATTCATAGCTTCATTGTAGGCAGACTACCTTGTAGATAGATACGATGTGAATAAGTAAAAAACACTATGGCAATTTGGCAATTTTTCCCACTCATCATGCGACAATTGTATTCAAATTCCCTTATTTTAATTGCTGTAAAGTCATTTAGGCTGACAATCTGTCTTGATTTTGGCGCTTCTGCAAGCAAAACACAGCTACTCAGGGGTTGCTGAAACCAGTACAGGCCTCTAGCAATGCAACGGATGAAGAGAACTGTAATGAAGGTATGAGTAGTTCCAGTGTTGGTAGGCCCTTAGCACTAGTGCTGAAGTTGGTGAAAAGGAAAAAGTAGTCTAACGATGATGCATTGATTGATTCTTTTTGTCTTCTATCTACCTTTGCCTGGCCGTCTCTTTATCTGAATGATGAGATCCAATACGTGGGCTCTACACCTCCACGCATGTGCCGCTCGTCCGTATACGAAGGGTCATTGGGCATCGTTGTGCGGAGGGACATCAGGTATCATTGTACGAATGTATATTGGACATTGGTCCGATGCACATTTGACGTCGATCTCCTTGTCTCACAGCCGACATCTTGTATAGCCGTTGTCGATCCTCATCTTGGGTTCCAACATTCAGGGCAATTATACACCAATTGAGGCTAATGTGAGCAACTCTTGAAGAGGTGGGGAGCTCAACCGTACTGTGCAACCGAAAACTAAGTGGGATGATCACAGGAATACAAATCGCTTCGTGTGGCCTAGTTGCATACTTTCTGCGGAGTTAACCGATGGTTCTACTCATATAGATTTTGTGCCTGCTAAGTGCAATCATGGTGGTGCGCTATGTAGGCTCACTGCCAGCAACTTCGACCTAGAAATCGAGTCAGATACTTCGTTGGCAATAGCAAGTTGATCTCATCGGATATCATTGTCACGATGGCGCATTGTACTGGGTATTATTGATAGTGATCTTCTAGTTCATGCTTATTTTGCAGTGACAATGCAGTGATCCGTCTAGATGTATCGATGCGCATGGATGAGCCAATTACTCTGATTCAAAGGCGGCAGACGGCCTACACAAAAGAATTCGCTATCTACGTATGATGCTAACATCAAATCTTTACTTATTGAGCCTCTTAGCTCTAGCTTCATCCCTCCACCATGCACACTGTTCCATCCTAATACCATCAGCTTCCTTTTCCATCTTTGGTCCACCCCGATCTGGTGGGTTAACGACCAAGTGATTTCCTGTAGTTCCACTATACGTACCCCACCTTGGCGCACCAGAAACTGAGTGTGTGTTTGGATCACCACTGACAATGAAACTGGCAAAGTAGCTGCTGTAGATATCTGCGATCTCGGGATACTGCGTGCCTGTTTGGCCGTTGAAATAGCTGGCATCACTTGCATGAGGAACACCAAGGTATGTCGGTGCGTAGTTGGGGGTATTGAAACGTGCTTTAAAGACCGGTGCACCTGCATTTGCAAGTCGTGATGCGGTGTCCTGTACAGGACAGATGTACGAGTAGTCGCCGTATGCAGCACTAATACGTTGGAATTGTGGCGAGATGAAGTTCGATGTCACCGGAGTGAATGGGCTTTGGGCGCCATAGGAAGTCGGGTCAGGGTATAGTTGCTGTAACTCCTCGAGATCCTCGGCCGTCAAGCCAGGGGCAAGATTCTTCCAAAAAGCCACAAAATCAGCGTTAGTACGTAGATCCTGAGGTGCGAATGGGCTGCCATCATCTGTTGCCGAAGAGATGAGGATAGGAACCTTGAAGAAGGTGCCGTCCTCGCCAGAAGTCGAACCACGCTTCTCAAGAAGAGGGCCGGGCGAAACGGGCTGCCAAGGCCAAGTGATATTATACTCGGAGCTTGAATACATTGCGGACGATATGAACTGGATATCGTCGACTTCTGCGTTGCGCAAGCATGCTAGAGCAGCACTATGAGGCGTCGTTGGGCAGTTTACATAGTCCATGAACTCTGCAAATTGTCGCTGATATAAGGGATAGTCGACTCCAGGGAAAGCACGCGCTGTCGGCGAACCGGAAGCCAGGATTGCCTTGCTGAATAATGGTTTACCCGAGTCTTTGCCGTAATTATGGAAGAGATGAATGCCGACCGAGTGTGCACCTGCGCTAAGGCCACCGAGTGTGACTTGATTCTTGTCGCCACCGAAGTACTCAGCGTACTTTTGCACGAACTCGAGCATCTGTCGCTGATCTCGTATTCCCAGGTTCAAGCCATCCTCTTCTTCCATGAGCTTGCTTGGGATGTTGCCCAGCGCACCCAGTCGATATTGTACAGTAATAACCATCAGTGGCTGGGCGCTCCTCGCGACAAATGCCGCGCCATCGAAACTCTTTCCCGTACCACCAACGAACGATCCACCGTGAAGGAAGACAAAGATTGGCAGTTTCTGATCCATTGATACTCCAGATGGGCGATAAACATTCAGATTAAGACAAGCCTCCGACTGGTGCATCGACCCGTATACGTTTTGCCAGCATGCCGGTCCGTATGTTGTTGCATCTTTGATGCCAGAGAACGCCTCCGGCCATGTGACAGGCTTGAATCGGCCTTCTCCAACAGGCTGGGTCGAGTACTCGACACCGAGCCATGCGTCGACTGGTGTGTTGAACGTTGTTGTCTTGAGGAGGTTGGCGATGACATGTGTCCCCTGAAATGTCCCGTATCCAGGTAGTGTGACAAGCAGTTCTCCATCGGACCTGTGTGTGGGTGTGTCCTTGAGTGGTCGTCCAAACCCGGTAGATCCATACACCCAGAAAAGAAGCGATGTGGTGCAAAAGAACAACATGATGATCAGGAACCTCCTCTTGATCCAACTGAACGACCTGCGTCCTTTCATTAGGGGTTTGCCCTCGTTTAATAACGGCTCGTTTTGCGAATCTGCCATGCGTGATCTCTAGCCAGACCCGGCAAATCTGCGGGAAGATGCTGCGTGTGAAGACGGCTTGGCACGGTGATAATTACGCCGTAGTCGAGTAGTGCAATGATGGTTGCCGTTGTTGCAACACGGTTTGGACGTGTGATGTTCAGAGACTGGACGGTATGCGGGGATGGCTCGTGCAAGTGCCCATACTACGTCATTCTGGGTTAGTAAACTGCCAAGCCAAGTAAGGATTGAATGCAAGATTACGGCCGGATGTCTACTTTACATCCTGGTGCCTTGGTCTTACCCATGGGGTTGACGACGAAGACGAACGGCAGATGATTCGGACCCACATCAAACACCGGTATATGCCTGCTCCCAAGACAGCTTCGAAAAACCTTCGCTCCGAGTCTCAATGCTTGTAAGTCCACGACTCAAGTAGTGCTCTCTACCGTCGATGCCAAGGGCTTGGTCCAACGTGGGCGACAATACCAAAAATGTCGGTAAGGTTGTTATTGACATTCATACGTGTTGCGAGTCATGTTCATCTTTGCGTCTCCATTGCAAATGTTGTGGAACCGGCTGTATACAAATGAAGACATGCGACCAAACCAATGGTACCGCGATTGGCAGGGGCTATTAGCCGAAGCTTAATACGTCGTTGGATATTGAGCAGATTCATTCAAATGCATCTTGTGCGGGGAAAGTGCAATCGTGCCTGGTCGACAGTTGAGCCAGGTGCATATTGTCGTGGCTACGGACGCTACTTGGAATGCATAGTTAAAAAACGTGCCCAGTACTGAATGAAGGCTGCGAGCAAGGAAGTGGAAACGCATCACCAGGTTGGCCCTGACTACGCTGATGACGCTGGTCCAACGTCTGGAGAAAGAGCCGCCACGGACGCTTCCAACAGCAACATGACACTTTGCCTAGTTCCTCTCTGCCAGTTCCTTATCAACCGCATCTGCCATATCAGCCAGCGTGTCAAACTTCCATGTATACACTGGATCCTTGCGATTCCCCATGACTGCACCAGGTCTGTAAATCCAACTCGACTTAATTCCCATCTCCTTAGCCGGATGATGGTCGTGAAATTGACTCTGTGCTGTCTGAAGCACTTCGTTCTTTTCGACTTTGAACTCATCTTTCACATGCTGCAACATATACTTGAAGTTCTTGTGGTCTGGCTTGTACGACCCAATGTCTTGCGCGGTGTAGACGGCGTCAAACTTGAATCCTTCAAGGCCCTGGGCGTTTCCAGCTTTGAACGATTCATTGTCAACATTCGACAAGACGACAAGTTTGTAAGTCCGCGATAGCCGCTTCAGCGCCTCCACAGTGTCGGGGAAAGCGGGCCAGGAGCCTACGCTTGCACCAAATTCTCTGCTTTCTTCATCTGTGGGCATCTCAAGCCCAATTCGCTTACATAGCTGTGGGTGTGCTGCAGACAGGACTTGCGAGTACTTCCAATCCGGGTGTTCTTTCTCTATGGGTGGCTCGATCTCATGGAGAACTTGAAGGATATGCTTTCGGTCGAGATCGGTTTTACAATTCTTTTCGAGGAGAGGTTGAAGAGCATTTAGGGCACCTCTTTCCCAATCGATAAGAGTACCATAAACGTCAAAAGAGAGGAGCTTGAAGTCTGTGAGTTTTGCCATGATGAATAGTTGATAATAAGATCAGGTTCGCAAGAAGTTGAGTCATTCGTATAAGGGACAATGACAGAAGATGAGGATTGTTTAATCAAGGGTACGGGAAATTAATACTCCTGATCGTTTTTGTTATCGACCATCACAGGTCTTGTCTACATAACCCCGCCTTTAGATGATGACGTTGCGGGGTAGGAGCGGCCGCGCCCTTCGAGGTACATGTTTACACTGCATAGCGTTCGTGGGCTATATTCAGTAGATCTGTAATCAAAAGATTTGCAAATAAAAACATAACGATCTGATGGTAATACATCATTTGAGAGTAAGTTGATTTAGCATCATAATGACGTACAAGTAATGCGAGTCATATTATGAGGTGAGAATTTAACCCCCATGCAAGATATGGGGCATGTGGCTACAGGAATGCAAAAGTCGAAATATGTGCACTTGCTGAGATATTACTTATCAGGTTCATTGGAATACATCTTGCTAATCTCAATGACAATCGCTAGTACTGTCGGAATACTGATATATCACAACCATGGGGACATGGGGCTAGCACCATTTGGGACTAGCTCTGGTACCCCGCGGTACATATTCCATCCTCGATGGACAGTAGATAGAAGAACGAGGAAGAGACCACCTACACATGTACTGACGATTGATATATCCATGAGCACGTGCGTTAAAGCCCTGCCAACAAGTACTGTCGTTCAGTTGACAGGACCCTGTTCCTCCAGGTGCCTAGGGTTCACCTCATCATCCTGCATCGTGTATGGTAGGTTGCCAATTTTCTGCTCAAGAATTTGCTTGGTCAACTTCCACAGATTAAATCCCAACACTGGGCTCTTTGACTGATCAGACGGCTCTGTAACCTTGCGGTCTGGAACGATGTAACCGCCCTGTATCTGATCCTTCACAATGTCTGAATGTGTTGCAGCGAATAGGATAGGACGACAACCTTGCTTGACCGGATCTTTCATGAGCGGTCGTACTGCACCAACACCGATCTTGCCAAGGGTGCCATATGCTTCGATGGCCTGGTCTTGCTGGTCAGTCACAACGCCTCCCGGATGAGTAGCATTGATCCAAGGTAGACCTGTGTTGCCAGTAATCGTGCCGAATTGACCAGCCTTGATGCGAAGCAAAAGCTCACGAAGGAAGACGACCTGAGCAAGCTTGGTGCGGTTGTACAGTTGCATGGCGCCAATGTCTTGGTTCATTTCCTCTATAGAAGCGAACTTGATATCGCTACTCGCTGCACGGTGCAAATCAGAAGATTGAGCGACAAGTCGAGAGTCTGGTGTCTTCTGCAGGATTGGCAGTAGTGTGAGTATCAGATGAGCCTGCGCGAAATGGTTGACCTGCATATGAGTATCCAGACTATCCTCGCTCTCATTGTATACACCGACTCCAAGGCCTGCATTACAAATCAAAGCATCGAGCTTATTTAGCTCTTTCGATAAGTCTTTTGCAACTTGGTCTGTCTGCTTGAGGGATTCAAGGTTGCATTGCTTCCACTCAACTCGGCTAGCGTCACCCCAGTGCTTGAGTGCGTCCTGCGCCTCGGCAGCATGTTGTGCACTTTGCGAGAGAAGAAAGATTTTCTGGGCATTGTGCTGAAGCAGGTGGGCGACAATACCGAAGCCAATGCCTGCTGAGCCACCAGTGACAACGTAGACCTTCGATCATGTCAGCAAAAATAATAGAAGAGAGTGCGCATGTAGCGGCTCACCTTGCCACTCAGATCTGGTATCTCTGTATCGGGATCAAAGGTGTTGCTAAAGACCGCGTTCTTGATAGTCTCCATGGCTGATGTGTCGCTGAGTATTGGATGTGTTGATCGCAGGTCAACGTGAGCCTCTGTTCAGTTGTATAGTGGGACTGTAGTTTTCATTTCCTACGGCAGCTTCTGTACCCATTTTATATGTCTACAATCGCCCAGAGATGTGTTCAGCATCGTGTCGTCATAATGAGATGCATGTGGTGGAGGCACCTCGATATATTGGTGCTACAGGTCAATCTGTGCCTGGATTAAGCACCGAAATGACGTGTAGAATAATCACGTTATCCGAGAGAACACACATTTTGCTTTTGTGGTCTTGTCGTTTGTGAGATTTACTGAGGGTAGAGGGTTCCGCGGTAATGATGGGGTCGTGAATTTCTAGCTGCAGGGCTCCGTCAGCCCCACATCGTGCATTCTAGTCACAAGCAGTTCAGGGGAAAAGTGTAGTTGTCGGTACAAACACATGTGTACTACATTCACCCTTCTCCGTATGAGTGCGCTAGTCCTCTTGGGCATGGCGACACCTTGGCGGTAATATATAGCACAAGCGTCAAGCTTGTACCTTCGTTTATCCTCATAGCCATCGATCGGAAGTAACTCAGATCTCCATCACCCGTACTGATATACAATTCCTACCCAATGATAGCCCATGTTATTTGTATGTATCTACAATCGGCGAAGCTTACTTACAAGATAATCACCACCTAGTGCGCAATCCATACAATTGAACAGGTCGTCGCATGCGGTATGTGATATGAGTCCCGGGCTTCACCCGTTCACATACCCTGAGGGTGATTTTTCATATGGGATGCAAATTAATTCAATCGGTCAATCGATGGCTCAATGGTTAGTCAGGATTGTGGTGCGTTCCTCCATGCTGGGGTAAACCGTTTTGTAACCGTCAAACTTACGAGTCTTGTCAGCAAACTTTTCGATTTCATCTTCTCGGATCCTCACAAGATGGCATTGTTGGGTTGAGGTCCTCGTGATATTTGAGCGTAGACTTACGAACAACCAATCTTGCACTTTATAGATAGTCAATTCTCCAAGGTATAGACGTATGTATCGTGTCTTAATTCTCTGTTATGAAAATTTTGAACACTGCGAAAGTAATATGCTGTTACCGCATGAGTGGCATGGGCAAAGGACGGTCGGTCAATAAGTTTATGTTGTATCTATGTGTGCTGTGCATGTCATGTGCAGTATATCTACTCTAGCAACCCTAAACAGCACTTAAGAAAAACAGTACTTCCTCAGATCGTGAGGTACAATAGCATGTTCAGTACAGGAGATGCCCCAACCCGTGACAGTTAATATGCAGATACTACGCAGCGGTAATCTATGCTGTGATGCTGACCGGCTTAATGCCGACTTCTGTGAGCTTTGTCGCCTCTGGCTCTCTGATCTCAATTTCGACCGGGTCGACGGTGTCTGTCAAGCCCATATACTTCAAACTTGCGGTCCAACCTAGGTCCTCGCCAAAGTAGTTTTGCATAACCTCAATGCCATACTTGATACCGTTCTTTGGGTCATAAGTTAAACATTGCTTACCAACCGCAATGCCAATGACCGCGTCCCACGATGGAAGTTCAGTCTGTGTGTGGCGGTCGGATTCGGGTGCTGACTCCGGGAGTTCAGAATTCAACATCGCGGCGTAAATGTTCTGTGCAGCAGCCTGACCCATCACAGTTGCACTACCAGCGCGCTTGATCCCGGTCCATTGGATGACGTCGCCGACACCGAAATGTGATGTGTGGTTAGGGATTGTGTCCTTAAACATGAGGCTGTTGTGAACCCTGATCTCCTTATCCTCATTCAGGCATGCTTCTGGCAGAATGTCTGTAGTCGGCATGCCCTTTCTTGTCGAGTCGATGACGAAGTCTGCTGTGATCTTCTCACCACTTGCTAATGTGACTTCGAATTTGCCATTCGGTAATTCTTCGACTCTAGCCCTTGAACCAAGAACAACGTCAACACCCTCCTCCTTCAACATGGTTCCTACACGGTCCTTGAGTTCTGAAGGAAGCGGTTCCGATGACAGGACTTGGTCGCGGGAATGTACGAGCGTAACAGCGATCTTGGGATAGTACTGCTTGATCTCGCCAGCAAATTCGATGCCAACCGCGCCAGCGCCGATGACAACCACTCTTCGTCCAGTATGTTTAGACTCGTCTCCACCTGTAATCTTCTCAATGAAACTCTTTCCATCTCTCAGGTACTCCTCGTAGCTACCAGACTTTGGTACGGCGGGCCAATGTCTCTTCAGCCCTGTAGCCACGACAAGGTAATCGTACGCTTGTTGCTGAGTCTTGCCACTACGGTCGGACCATTCAGCAACCTTGGTTTCTGGGTTGATGCTTTTGACTGAGCCATGCTTGAATGTCAAGTTAGGCTGCTTCAGTTCATTGAGGTGCGAGAAGCGCTTCCACATGTGACTTGTGTACTTCGGTGCCACATGAGCAAGCGGAGCACCTACCGAGTGGACTGTAAGATACCCCTGTCAGTACAAGAACTGCCGCGCAAGACAGAGGTCAGATCGATGCCTCGGTTAGTGGGGCTAAGAAATTAATGACGCACAGTATCCATCGCGCTCATCAATAACGGTGACTTCGACGCCTCGCCTGCTCTTCGCGCCCTTGAAGTCTGGTCCTGGGTATACACTTTGTCTCCCCTTGCCATTTGAGTACTCAAGTAGGTTGACGATTGCTGAAATACCTCCATATGCGCAACCAACGACAAGCACGCGGTGTGGCGATGACAGCGACATGCTGCCGAGAGTATCTGTAAGGTTGGGCATTCTCGTGATATGAAAAATCTGATCTGATAAGAAGTGAGGGGCAGAAAGTGAGATGAAAGAGAAAGGTAAAAACGATGATCTGATAAGATTAAAAGCCCGGGCTTTCTCGGCGTTTAATCGCACAACACCGCTTTGACCTCTCAACACCGGTATCGGTCAACGGCTTTTTTGAAGCAATTAGTTTGCAAATTGCGTTCCCTGGTATGTTTGATGGTACGGGTGGTGACGGGAAATACGATTGGTGTATTGGAAGTTGGATTATCAGATCCGCTGCAGAATTTTATCAGATGGTTGCTAGCGTGCTTGGCCGCGCGTGACCCCCACTAGAAACGAGGCGCCTGACAGCTCCTTCTCCACATAACAACCACAGCTGAATCGCCAAGAAGTTGTACTTGTACTGGCGGGAACCTTCTTTGGACGTTGTAGTCTGCAGTTGCCCTGTATGGAATGTAAGGGCGGAGCGTGATCCCGCACATGCATTTGTTGACTCAACACCTCCTTACAGCCTCAGGCATCCTTCCATGATTTAGTCGCCCACGAAATCAAGAGACAAGAAAGCACACAATCATCTCCAGCTCCTAGGCCGCTACCACTACTATGTCACTCAACTCCGGATGAGCCTGCCCAGTCATTCGTTATCATTACGCGTTCAGATGTGCGGTGCACAATCTTACGTTGTATTGACATGGCCTTTCTAAGAGTGTCTGACGGTTGGGTCGTAGCATCACCTTGTCAGAAAAAGAAACCCAGATAATCTAGGGGTGTTGTATGATCAAAGATTGTCTGAATTTTCTGGTAGAAGGCGAAAAGGGAACAGCGTGCCTCAACGAACGTATGGACCTACATATGGTAGAGAATGCAACACTCTAAACAAGTATGGCTCTAATTAGAAAGTGATGGTCTTCACCGAAGTCAGCATACTAGTCGCACTCCACTGCCAAGTCGCGTACTTGGTAGTAACGATGCGCCGCGACAAGAACTCACTGCTCGTGATTGGTGCGGACTGTCCATACGAGTAATGCGAACTTTGTCTACTCATCATATGGCGGAGTCCCGCCGCTAACGTTACACATTGTTTGTGGTTTACCGTTGCCTCATGACTTTACATTGCTAGCAGCCAAACTGACTGGTCCCGACAAGCTTGCATATAGGCGTTGAGACGACAAGATGAGCAAGGCAGCAAGGATGAGGCTCATTGCACAAAAGAGTATATTAATATGGCTCTTCTATCAGCAAAACAGTTCCATCAAGCTCAAAGCACATATCAACTTTCATTTTCATATCTCAGACGCCATGTCTCAAAAACTCATCACTGTCTTCGGTGCAACTGGTGCTCAAGGATCTTCGGTCCTTCGCAGTCTGGCCGCCAACACCTCAAGAGCCTTCGCACTACGCGGCATCACACGTAATCCTTCGGGCGAGCCTGCGCAGGAGTTATCAAGTTTCGGGGTCGAGATTGTATAAGGGGATGGCTCGGGCAAAGAGACTTTGTTAGCTGCATTTAAAGGCTCGTGGGGGGCCTTCGTGAACACAAATCCTGACGATCCTGTGTTTGAAGATCTCAAATTTACAAAGACCGAAGTCCATTTAGGCAAGTATTGGTATATAGCGGGTTCAACAGCGCTAAGAAAATCAGTCATGGTAAGATGGCTAATCCTGCGTTTGATAGTAAGTGAGTGTAAACGCTCTTGTAGTGAAACTGATTTCCAAAGACAAATCTGCTATTGGCGAATACACAAAGTCAGCTAGGGCTTTTAAAGCCGTTGTCATCGTCGGTGCCGGATGGTACTTTGAGAATTTCCTCATCCCGAATTCAGCGGGTATTTGTGGTGGATTTCCCTACGTTCCTTCAGAAGACGGTGCCCTTGTCTTTCGAGTGCCCAAATGGGGTGGCAAGGAAGATTGTGCCATTCATAGCGGTAGCGGATAACTATGGTGACATCGTAAATGGCATCCTGCTTGCGCCAGAGAAGTGGAATGGCAAGTTAATCCAAGGCGTCAGTTACATCAAATCGTTTGATCAAGTCACGCAGAGCTTTGAGTGTTGTATGTCTACACCTCTTATTTATGCAATCAGAGAACTACTTAACACACTCTACAGTTACTGATAAGAAGGCTCGATTCGAGGAGATACCAAAGTAGCAAGATTTTAATTTGTATGGTATTCGCGCGCTCGAATCAGTCAAACTCATGTTTGGCTTCTGCCAAGCGTCTGGCGGACGATATTATCGTGATGAGACGGAGAACAACACAGCGACTGAGTTGAAGAGAGTGGCAGCAGAGGTGACGGGTAGAACTGGTGGTGAGACAAAGCTCCTGTCACTCGAAGCCCTTTTCAGAGGGAGTTCGCTAGGAAATGAAATACTCAATGGATATGGCTGTGCAAATTAATATGACTAAAAATTTATGATGTTGCACTTTCGTGCGCATGAGCAATTGTAAATTTAGCATGAATGCGATCAAGTATTTCATTCGGAACACATGGTATGATGTTAAATCGAAATTTGCGACATTTACCGGTACTTCATCGCAGAAATTTTCGGAAACGCTATACAGTAATGTCTGTCGAAGCACGCCAGAATGCATAGTAAAACAGGACACGTTTGTTTCTTAGACCCTTACTGTAGGTAGGCCTTAGCACTAGTGCCAAAATGGATAAAAACGAAATATATTGAAAAGAGACCCCCTGCTGGAGTATGACTACCATGGGGAAATCTGTAAGCTGAGTGGCAGAGCAGGCTACCTTGAACAAAATAATGAATTTCGATAACCATTCTGCAACTAAGTTCTACATCTACTTATAATGAAGTTGTTTCTGTTGACGTTTGTGTGGTTGTGTGCCCTAGCAACCAACTTGTAAGTGGGCGCTTATGTAGGTTGTCACGAGCAACCATCCGATCCTTGGTTGTGTACCACACAAACGTTCCTTCAATCAATCTGTACTGAATACTCATTTTCTCAACAAAATAACATGTTCTAACGATGGTCCATTGATGATACTTGACCATATTACAGCTCTACTGTGATACTCTTTGAGCTGTTGGAGGTCTAAAGGCTTCCTTTATTTACTATGCTTTTTTTTAGAGGAAGGATCCCTTTCTAGCCCTTTGACATGTGTCAGAAGGTCACTTTGGACTTGGATGTGGTGAATCTGCCGTGTAAGCTTCTTTGCCTCCTTCGTAAACCTATCCTTCACTGCAGCATTAACCGACTGCTTCATCTTCCTCCAATTTGACTCGCTGAGCACTAACGTAGAGCTTTCCCGTGACCCCCGATCAGTTGTGGTTCTATTGGTAAACCTTTTGAGTACTATACATGGGTCCGTAAGGCAATCTTTATGTAAAACAGGCCTAATGCAATGCTCACATTAGTTATAGGATTAGTATATGATATAAAGATACACTGTTTTGCTAGACGCTGGTTGTGCTTGTGCTTATGCTTAGCGAAATTTCCTCAAGCGTACACTAAATCACCACCTGCTCACTCTGCTTCCCACTGTTCTAGGACCATTGAAAAAGACTTAAGAGTAGGGTGGCCAGCTTTTAACACTCGCTGATACTGTTTTACACATTGCCTCATCAAGACTATAGACTCTGTACTCCGACCTTGTGCTTTCCATGTAAAAGCCAGGTTGGCCACGCTGGTCAGCGTGGAAGGATGGTCTGCTCCGAGCTTCATCTTGCGCGTCTCCATCACCTGCACCTCTAGCTTCTCCGCATCATCCCAGCGGCCTTGATTCCTGTATGTCGACGCCAAGTTGGCCATGCTAGTCAGTGTGTCGGGATGGTCTGCTCCGAGCTTCGTCTTGCGCGTCTCCATCACCTGCACGTCTAGCTTCTCCGCATCATCCCAGCGGCCTTGATTCCTGTATGTCGACGCCAAGTTGGCCATGCTAGTCAGTGTGGAGGGATGGTTTGCTCCGAGCTTCGTCTTGCTCGCCTCCATCACCTGCACAAACAGCTTCTCCGCATCATCCCAGCGGCCTTGATTCCTGTATGTCGACGCCAAGTTGGCCATGCTAGTCAGTGTAGAGGGATGGTTTGCTCCGAGCTTCGTCTTGCGCGTCTCCATCACCTGCACCTCTAGCTTCTCCGCATCATCCCAGCGGCCTTGATTCCAGTATGTCGACGCCAAGTTGGCCATGCTAGTCAGTGTGTCGGGATGGTTTGCTCCGAGCTTCGTCTTGCTCGCCTCCATCACCTGCACAAACAGCTTCTCCGCATCATCCCAGCGGCCTTGATTCCAGTATGTCGACGCCAAGTTGGCCATGCTAGTCAGTGTAGAGGGATGGTTTGCTCCGAGCTTCGTCTTGCTCGCCTCCATCACCTGCACGTCTAGCTTCTCTGCATCATCCCAGCGGCCTTGATTCCAGTATGTCGACGCCAAGTTGGCCATGCTAGTCAGTGTGGAGGGATGGTCTGCTCCGAGCTTCGTCTTGCGCGTCTCCATCACCTGCACCTCTAGCTTCTCCGCATCATCCCAGCGACCTTGGTTCCTGTATGTCGACGCCAAGTTGGCCATGCTAGTCAGTGTGGAGGGATGGTCTGGCCCGAGCTTTGTCTTGCTCGCCTCCATCACCTGCACAAACAGCTTCTCCGCATCATCCCAGCGGCCTTGATTCCAGTATGTCGACGCCAAGTTGGCCATGCTAGTCAGTGTGTCTGGATGGCCTGCTCCGAGCTTCGTCTTGCTCGCCTCCATCACCTGCACAAACAGCTTCTCGGCATCGTCCCAGCGACCCTGATTCCTGTATGTCGACGCCAAGTTGGCCATGCTAGTCAGTGTAGAGGGATGGTCTGCTCCGAGCTTCGCCTTGCTCGCCTCCATCACCTGCACAAACAGCTTCTCCGCATCATCCCAGCGACCTTGATTCCTGTATGTCGACGCCAAGTTGGCCATGCTAGTCAGTGTGGAGGGATGGTCTGGCCCGAGCTTTGTCTTGCTCGTCTCCATCACCTGCACAAACAGCTTCTCGGCATCATCCCAGCGGCCTTGATTCCAGTATGTCGACGCCAAGTTGGCCATGCTAGTCAGTGTAGAGGGATGGTTTGCTCCGAGCTTCGTTTTGCGAGTCTCCATCACCTGCACCTCTAGCTTCTCCGCATCCTCCCAGCGGCCCCCAAGTCTGTGTGACGATCCCACCATTGCCATACTAGACAAAGTATCCTCATGCTCTTGCCCTAGCACCTTTTCCCGCGCTTTCATTGACTTCATAGCCAGTAGCGCAGCGTCGGTAATATTGCCCGTCTCCATTGCATACCATGCTGCACGATAGAGCAGGGACGCCCATTCCACTAGTGACGACTCGTCTTCTGGTGGCTGCCCTACTGCCGACCTGGCATGCGCAAAAA
>JALRMI010000074.1:0-92319 GCA_026120165.1 Leptosphaerulina australis
ATGCCAAGACTTGCCAAGGGATATCGCAATATCGGGGATATCCCTTAGGCCGATATTTATCCCTTCATATTGGTTCGGCTCATATCCCTGCCAGCACTGCGCCCTATAGAACAAACACGCACGGCCCTCCAACTAACAATCTGAACCAATGTGCCTCAATATTAAGCATGCGACAGCTAAAGGGTATGATCATTGCACAACATGACTAAACTACAAGCCCAACGCCATATCGTTCCTCGGTGGCCCGGATTGAACTCTGGAGACTTTGCTCACATTACGATACAACAAGAGTTTTGCTTCTTCGCCTGCGTATAGAACATCTTACTTTGCGCACTCAAACCATCACTCTTTGCCACCAAATTATCAATCTTCTCACCCCTCTCCAACACACTCTCAATCGTTTTGTGCAGCACAATCTTTGTCTCATCAAGCTCTTTCTGAATCTTCACGATGCTATCTGCCTGCGCCGGATCCTGGTATTGCGTAATATATGTTTTGAGTTCCGGGAAAGACAGCTGGGGCGAGCCTTTGGTGAAGTTGGCATATGCGGTGCGAGGGTACTTTGTAACGAATTCGTCGACAATTTTGGAGAGAACGCGGTGGGCTACGATAGTTGGGTATTCATCGTCAGTTATTACGATGCCGCAAACGCCTTCTGTACGACCGTAGGCATGAAATGTGTACTCTATGTGCAAGCGTTAGTGGTATTGCACTAGTATAGTTCCAGGTGGATGGTGAACTATACCCTTCTCCTCAACGTCCTGTCTCTGTCCTGGCCTTGTTCGCTGGGCGACTTCGCCTGCGAAAAATGACAACTGTACCTTGTTAGCTCGTAACGTCTTCCACGTATAATAAGGCTCTTTGTAGCGAGTGCTGTGAAAGCATAGTGTGCGTGGTGGTTTAGCTGGTAAAGACATACGAACTCAGAGATACTGCCCCTTGTGAAGCGGCCGTAGGATGACAGCTCGCGCTCGCATGTCAATTCCACAGCGGGCTTGGCCTCGTTGTTGAAGATCTAGAGGTTTTGGTCAGATACTTGAGGCGCAAGCGGCGGTGAGAGGGGCGCCTACACCAATGTATACGACCTTCATGTTGGTGGTTGATAGATCGAATAGAGAGTAGCAGGGTCGATACTAGGATTGAGGTACAAGTTTATGTGGCTACGGAAGTGTACCTACAAAACTAAGTTGCCTGGACGTAACTGTAGGGAGGCTCATGCGCTGTCCTAGCCAACGCCTCGATCGCCGCGGCATTGCTTATGTCAACCTGCGCTAGATGTGGGGGTGGGGCAAGTGGACGCGACCAGTCATCGTCATCGATGGGAAACTTTGAGTGGGAGACGAGTAACCTCAACTCACACAAAATTGTGTGAAGACCTAATCAATATCAAATCCAGTTTATCAAGGACTAAGGTGGGAACAGCTTTCGAGTTGCAATGCCGTCTTCCATGGACACAGCACAGGCGCAATGGCTGGAGCAACTTGCCACCATGCGCAAAGCCATCGCAGAATTAAACCTGCCCGATTCTGCTGAGCGAGTCCCAGCTTATGGAGATGATCTGGAATTCGATGACGATGATTTTTCAGGAACTGCTAGCGGAGAAGACATCTGGGACATGATCAGCGACGAGTACGAAAATGATTACAGCAGCGACAATGTTGAAGAATTTCAAGACGTCTCAGATGGAAACAAAATCTACGACCAGCAATGGCTCACTAAAAAGTGTGAGAGTATTAGCCAAAGGAGTTCTGGCCTCGATGCAACCGCACTGAAGGACCAGATTTTGGCTATCCTGAGCAGCAACAGCAACAACGAGGAGTTGCAGATGATGCTAGCCGATATTGTGGGCTATGAAGAATTGGATCTGGTCGTAGATCTCATTGCACATCGCGGAGATATCACCCGTTCGTTACTTGAGCCGACTCCGGGCGAACACAGCGGCATCTCTGGCCGTCTCCTGACTCGAGCGGAGCGTGAAGAAGCCTTGCGCAGGCAAGACTGGGAGCACAAGAATGCCAAACTCTCAGCTGCAGTCGATCGTACTGGACCTCAATATCCGCACGTCTATCAGACTTACTCGGCAGGTAACAAACTCTCTGCTTATGGCAAGAAGTATGCGTTACCCACGAACCACAAACACTACGATGACAACCTGTACGAGGAGTACGAAATTCCAGCAATGCCTGTGGGAACTGTTGGAACAGGTCGCAAACTCGTCGAGATCAGTGAACTGGATGGTCTGTGCCAGCGTACCTTCAAGGGCTACAAAACTCTTAACCGCATGCAAAGCTTGGTGTATCCAGTAGCATATAAGACGAGCGAAAACATGCTTATCTGTGCACCTACTGGTGCCGGTAAAACGGATGCGGCGATGCTGACCATTCTCAGTACCATCGGAAAAAATATTGTACCTAATCCGATCGATGAGCCTGAAGCTACTGACTTTACGGTTATGTTGGAGGACTTTAAAATCATTTATGTGGCACCGATGAAGGCGCTTGCTGCTGAAGTCACAGAGAAGCTTGGAAAGCGACTGGCTTGGCTAGGCATCAAAGCACGGGAACTGACTGGAGACATGCACCTCACCAAAGCTGAGATCTTGGATACACAAATCATTGTCACAACTCCAGAGAAGTGGGACGTTGTAACAAGAAAGAGTACGGGAGATACCGAGCTCGTCCAGAAAGTGCGTCTGCTCATCATCGACGAGGTCCATATGCTGCACGACGAGCGTGGTGCTGTACTGGAAAGTTTGGTGGCTAGAACACAGAGACAAGTGGAGAGCACGCAATCTCTCATTCGGATTGTCGGACTTTCCGCTACATTGCCAAACTACGTTGATGTGGCGGACTTCTTGCGTGTGAACAAGATGGCCGGGTTGTTCTACTTCGACGCTTCATTCCGCCCCGTCCCTCTCGAACAGCATTTTATTGGTGCGAAAGGAAAACCCGGCACAATGAAGTCGCGAGAGAACCTAGAACAGGTGGCTTTCGATAAGGTGAAACAAATGCTGGAGAGAGGCCATCAAATTATGGTCTTTGTGCATTCCAGAAAAGATACCGTTAAGACTGCGAGGAGACTGTTTGACCAAGCTACGGACGACCAATGTACCGAACTTTTTGACCCCACGGATCACCCGAGATATGATGCTGCTGTGCGCGATATGAAGCAGTCCAAAGGACGGGAACTTCGTGAGCTGCTAGGCAAGGGCATGGGCACTCACCACGCTGGCATGCCTCGCTCAGACCGAAACCTCATTGAGCGTCTCTTCGCTGAAGGTGTCATCAAGGTTCTTTGTTGTACAGCTACGCTGGCCTGGGGAGTCAATTTGCCCGCTGCTGCAGTCCTCATCAAGGGCACTCAGGTGTACAATGCACAGGAAGGTAAATTCACAGATCTTGGTATCCTAGACGTACTGCAGATCTTCGGTCGTGCAGGTCGTCCTCAGTTCCAAGACACCGGCATTGGATTCATTTGTACCACCCACGACCGCCTTGATCACTACATGCGAGCTATAACAGAACAGCAGCCGATTGAGTCAAGATTCTCCTCTAAGCTTGTTGACAACTTGAATGCTGAGATCTCTCTCGGCACAGTTACCACAGTATCAGAAGCAGTTCAGTGGCTTGGATATTCATATTTGTTTGTGAGAATGCAGAAGAGCCCTCTATTGTATGGCATCGAATGGGCTGAGATTAGGGACGATCCGCAGCTTGTGGGGCGGAGGCGCAAATTGATTATCGATGCTGCTCGCATCTTGCAAAAGAGTCAGATGATTGTTTTCAACGAGACAACGGAAGACCTCCGCGCTAAGGACGTGGGTCGCATCGCTAGTCAGTTCTACGTGCAGCAGTCGAGTATCGAAATCTTTAATACCATGATGCGTCCTCGAAGCACAGACGCTGATGCTCTGGCCATGGTGAGCATGAGCGGCGAATTCGATCAAGTCCAGTCTCGCGAGACCGAGGAGAAGGAATTATCTGCACTCAAAGACGACGGCTACATCATCACTGAGGTCAAAGGCGGCTACGCAACACCTCACGGCAAGACAAACTATCTTTTGCAGGCTCACATCTCAAGAGCACGACTTGAGGACTTCACACTCGTATCAGATACCAACTATATCAAACAAAATGCTGCTCGTATCGCCAGGGCATTGTTCATGATAGCGCTAAATAGGCGCTGGGGATACCAATGCCTGGTCCTACTAAGTCTTTGTCAATCGATTGAGCATCAAGTTTGGTCTATCGAACATCCGCTCCATCAATTTGATCTTCCACAGCCGGTGCTGCGAGCATTAGATCAAAAGTATACATCGATTGAGGCACTACGTGATATGGAGCCACGCGAGATCGGTGATCTAGTGCACAACACAAAGATGGGTGGAGTCATTTCCAAGTTGTTGGATAACTTCCCAACACTCGGTATTGAATCTGAGATCGCACCCCTAAACCGCGACGTTCTTCGCATTCGTTTATGGCTTACACCAGAGTTCAAGTGGAATGACCGTCACCACGGCACATCAGAATCGTTTTGGATTTGGGTTGAAAACTCAGAGACTTCTGAGATTTATCACTACGAATTCTTTATTTTGTCCCGCAAGAAGCTCCACGACGATCACGAACTGAACTTTACAATCCCACTTACAGATCCATTGCCAACACAGATTTACGTTCGCGCTGTTTCCGATCGATGGTTGGGTGCAGAGACCGTTCATCCCATCTCTTTTCAACATCTGATCCGGCCAGACACTGAGAGCGTGTATACGGATTTGCTGGACTTGCAGCCTCTGCCTATCGCAGCCCTAAAGAACCCGCTTCTAGAGGAGCTATACGCTCAGCGCTTTCAGTATTTTAACCCTATGCAGACACAAATATTCCATTGCCTGTACCATACTCCAGCAAACGTACTTCTCGGATCTCCTACAGGTAGTGGCAAGACTGTCGCAGCAGAGCTAGCAATGTGGTGGGCCTTTAGGGAGAAGCCGGGGTCGAAAGTCGTCTACATTGCACCCATGAAAGCACTTGTTCGAGAACGAGTGCAGGATTGGGGCAAACGTCTTGCTGGCCCAATGGGTCTAAAGCTAGTCGAATTGACTGGTGACAATACACCAGACACTCGTACTATCCGCGACGCAGACATCATCATCACAACACCTGAAAAGTGGGACGGTATCAGTCGTAGCTGGCAGACCCGTGGTTATGTCCGTCAAGTCAGTCTGGTGATTATTGACGAGATTCATTTGCTTGGTGGTGACCGTGGTCCGATTCTCGAGATTATTGTGTCTCGTATGAACTACATCGCTTCGCAGAAAGAGGGTGGTTCGATCCGCCTGCTCGGCATGTCCACCGCCTGCGCGAATGCGTCGGATCTTGGTAACTGGCTTGGTGTAAAGGAAGGTCTCTTCAACTTCCGCCACTCCGTTCGTCCCGTACCCCTGGAGATCTTTATCGACGGCTTCCCGGAACAACGAGGATTCTGTCCACTTATGCAGTCGATGAATCGGCCAACGTTCCTTGCTATTAAACAACATTCGCCGGAGAAGCCGGTTATCGTGTTTGTGGCGTCACGTCGTCAGACACGCCTGACAGCTCGAGATCTGATCAATTTTTGTGGTATGGAAGACAACCCTAGGCGTTTCCTTCATATGTCCGAAGATGATCTAGCTCTGAACCTTGAGCGCGTGAAGGACGACGCTTTGCGGGAGGCTTTGAGCTTCGGCATTGGCCTCCATCACGCTGGTCTTGTCGAAACTGATCGCTCGCTGTCTGAGGAGCTCTTCGCGAATAACAAAATTCAAATCCTTGTCGCGACTAGTACTCTAGCTTGGGGTGTCAATTTGCCAGCCCATCTCGTTGTTGTCAAGGGCACACAGTTCTTCGACGCTAAGTCGGAAGGCTACAAAGATATGGATCTGACAGATGTACTTCAAATGCTGGGCCGGGCCGGGCGTCCTCAGTTCGATTCCTCGGGTATCGCACGAATCTTTACGCAAGACGCGAAGAAGGAGTTCTACAAGCACTTCCTACATACCGGCTTCCCAGTCGAGTCTTCCCTGCACAAAGTCTTGGACAACCATTTAGGCGCTGAAATCTCAGCTGGCACTATTGGTACAAAGCAAGATGCACTTGACTACCTGACGTGGACCTTCTTTTTCCGCCGCTTACACAAAAATCCCTCCTTCTACGGACTCGAAATCTCCGCTGAAGAACACAACACCATTGCTGCCCAAACCCTGGCAAACGAATACATGATCGAGCTCGTCGAAACCTCTCTCAAGGAACTCCACGACTCATCTTGCGCTACTGTCGAGCCTACAGGCGAAGTTGACTCAACACCGCTCGGCAAGATCATGTCTTACTACTACCTGTCCCATAAGACAATCCGCTACCTCGTCGCACACGCAAAGAGAGAAGCGACCTTCTTGGACGCGCTGACTTGGATCTCTCATGCAACGGAGTATGACGAGCTTCCCGTCCGACACAACGAAGACCTAATCAACGCCGAACTGTCCAAGGCTCTACCACTCAGTGCAGACCACTTTGGCCTACCAATGTGGGACCCTCACGTAAAGTCTTTCCTTCTTCTGCAGGCACACTTTTCGCGAATTGATCTGCCCATCAGCGATTATGTGGGGGATCTGAACTCGGTGCTCGACCAATCAATCCGTATCGTGCAAGCCAGTATCGACGTCTTAACAGAACTGGGCTACGTATCGTCCTGTACACAAATGATTACGCTGCTACAATGCATCAAATCCGCGCATTGGCCCGACGACGGTCCGCTTTCTATATTTCCCAATGTCGAGCCTAAGGACGAGAAAAAACGACTCGAACATCCTAAGGCTTCTCCACGCACATTGCAGGAAGCAACAACTTCTTCGCCGGCGAATCTTGAGAAGGCTCTACGATCCGCCGGTGTCGCACCGCCAGTGATTAAGCGGAACATGGAATCTGTCGCGCGTCTCCCAGTATTGAGAATTTCACTCGGTGCATACAATGCTGTGAGCTTCAGTCTCAACATTACGCGTCTGAATCCCGCGCGTATGCACAGCGGCGGTGTGCGCATTTTCGCGCCGCGATACTCAAAACCGCAAACAGAAGGGTTTTTCCTACTGCTTTCGTACTCTGGTACAGATGAAATCATCGCGCTGAAGCGCGTGAACTGGGCAGACCCTACAAGGTCAGGTCTAGGAGGCCGAGGCCGAGGCGGTCGCGGCGGACAGAAGCAGATCGCGGCTTCTGGAGCTGGAGCTGATGCTGATGGCCGAAATGGGGGTGCAGTCCGCGGAGGAGAAAGACTGCACGCATCCGTTAAGGTGTCACTGCCACCTGAGACGCAGGGCAAGAAGGTTGATATTAGTGTGTACAGCGACTCGTACATTGGGATGAAATGGAGTATTGAGGGAGTGGAAATACCATTGGCGCCTGTTGTGGATGATGGGGGGAAGAAGAAAGAGGGTGGCGCTGGGGTGTGGGACGACAATAACTTGTAGTAGCGCTATGGATAGTATTTAATTTGAATTGTCTTGTAAGTCATAGAGTAGGAGCCATGTGTCCCTATTTTACGAATGTCTTTTATCTATCATACCAATCCCTTGCAGGCCCATCATCGGCGCCTTCAGTATCCTATTTCATGCAATGCCCACACAAATTCAGCAGCCCCTACATGAACCAGTCGGTGACGCCATCCCATACTTTACCGCCCCATTCATTGTCGTATATCCTGCTTGTTTGTTTGCGTGTTGGTTTGACCCTAATGGCTTCTTGCAGCGTCGGCCATTCAATGGCGCTTGTGTATACAACTTCAGGCTCCTAGTCCATGTCTCGTTTTTCGTTTTGTAAAGGCTGTGTTTGGGGTTCAGCCCAATAAAAACCCTCCTCAAAGCCAGTCTCGCTCTCGGCATCAGAGACTCTAGCTTGGTATGCCAGCATGACTGGAGTCTGTGGCGGCGAAGGGAGAGAAGTGGTCGGTGAAATAGCCACGAAGGGAGGATCTGAGGTCCGCACCGAGGCGTTGAAACCCGTTTGGGAGGGGGGAAGAGAGCCAGGTCTTCGAAATTGTAGGCGAGGTGAAACTTCAATCCATTCATCATCCGAGTCGCTGGCTTGCGAGATTTCCTCAAGAGCTACCAAATCCTCGAAACCAGAGCTGTTGCCTTCTAGTGAGGGCGTGACGAGTACGACATCACTATCAGAAAAATCGTCTTCAGTGTCAACCTGAAGGTCCGGTAGGCCATGAAGCACTGGTGACGAGTTTGTCGCTACATCTGAATCTGGAACGCTCGTACCACCTTCGTTGTCTTCCACGGCTGGTGGTGATCTGAGAACATGTGTCTCATGGACAACAGTGTTATCGGCTGTCGCGCTAATCTTTGGACTCGAGTGCTTAGAACTCGAGCACCAGCAGTCGTCAGCGTGACCCATGTCCAGAAATTCTGCAAGCTCCTTTCGAACTTCTGGCGAGGGAGGACTGGATCCACGCTTTCTTCTCAGCACACTTGGCACAGCATCAGTGTCTTTGAATAGATCTTCCGAGACAGCCGTCGGTGTCCATGGCCGTGGTGGATAGACAAAAGGGTAGGGGGATGTTATGGGAGCAGTAATTAAGGTCGAGGGTGATGTGCGAAAGACTGTGACACCTTCAGATACTTCTTGCCAGCCCCAGGGTGACCGTTGGGGAGCAGGCGGACGTGACGGGCGCGCTGTTGGGGATTGTTGTTTCACTGGCGCTGCTGGTGTAGCGATCGATAAGGAAAGCGGACTGAAGGTGAGAGGTGGTGTACTCGGCATCATGATGGGCGACGGTGCTGGCTGTGAAGATGTTGGTACTGCAGAAAGCGATGTTGACGATGGCAGCAGAGCAAAAGTTGGCAATGCCGTGGAGCCTGGGGCAGGGGGTGGCGTGAATGTAGGGACTCCAAACGCAGGAAAGTGTTTGAAGGTAGAGACTGTGTTGTTCGATAGCGGTGGAGTCGTCGGCACCACCTGATGCGTCTTTACTGCATCGCTCGAAGAGGTCGCGGCGTTCCTACTTAGTACGATAGCGCTACAAGGTGCGCCTGCGGCTACAGACAGGGTTGGAGTCGCGGGTGAAAGAGCAGTCGATAACTTGGGCACCTTAGTTGATTGAGCAGGAAGTGCCGGTTCAGGTGTTGGTGTCTTTGGCGGCCAATATCCTAAACAGTCGGTCGGGGAGGCAAGGTCCTTGAGAAAAGCCGACAGGGGAAATCGAGGGTTTACTGTCCGCTTACTTGGCAGAGCGTCACCACATGAGTCCAGAACCGATTTCGGCGAGGGTACACAACGTTGTGGTAACTGCGAGGGTGTCGTTGGCGGGACGTTTGGTGGTTCGGTTACAGTGGGCTTCGATGTTGGTAGCGAGTTCGGACGAAACTGTGGAGCCCAGTGATGTCTGACACAATCAACAGGAGACTTGAAATCTCCAGTTAGCGTGCTGGGTTGTTCTTCCTGTTGAGGCTTCTGCGGTGCTACTGTTGGCGCGTCATCGTCTGAAAGTGACGCAGCAAAGCGATCATAGGTATCATCAGAAGTATGTACTCTGGGCTTCTCGCATGCCTTATTCAAAGAGTGTCTAAGCCTCTGCTGCCTACCGCCACGCCTCCCACGTCGTTTGGTCCCAGATCTTGGGGTGGGGACAAAGTCAAAGGCCCACTTGGTTTCTGAAGATGGGTTGAGTCCGGCTAGGATGCTGAAGCGGTTTGCTGTGTGTATTTAGCACGACAATGCAGACATACACTGAGAGTCTGCCTTACGTGTAGGCGCGAATTCATTCTGGTGGACACACGTTCCGTGATGAGACTCCGGTGAAGTACCCAACTGGCACTCGAAGCAGCGATTGTCTTTCAACGTTCGCGTTGGAGAGGCTCGTCGAATTGGCAGCCCGTTATTGCATGAGGTTCGTGGCTGTCTCAAGACCATAATCAGGTGTGCAAGGGTAGGGAATGTGTATTAGGAGCACTAGAAAGGAGAGAGATGTCGTTGTAGCTCTAGGGTAAATAGTTGAACGTGAGTAACAAGAAGCGGAGGAACAGACATGCTGAAGATAGGTAAACACGGCGTTATCTCGTCCACGTGCTGGTAATCTGCTATTTAGGCGTAGAGAAGGAGGCGCTGGGTTCGTGGGACAACTCAAGGAAGGCGCAAGTAGGGATATTTTAACATGGGACAGCTGAGCAGCAGGCACGCAGAATCCCAGAGCAGAGGAGCCTTTTTATCGAGAAGACAGTCAAGACTCAATACTCACTCTTCGAGTCGAATCCTGGCTGCCTGTGAAATGAGCACATTCGCATGCTATGGAGTCCCACAATCCTGAAAGCAGGTGGCAATGGCCAGATCCTAGAGAGGGATGAAAAAGTTGTCAATCAATCCTTATGAAAGTTGAATCCGTGGTTCTGAGTAACATAGCTACTAGATTGTACATGGTGTTGTTCAGAATTCGTCATGAGATACAAATACTTTTAAGAGGAAAGAGGGCAGTCCGTTGGCAAGGGTTGCTGAAATCAATCTCGAGAGGTAATCGTATTAATGGAATACTTGTGATTGAATTGAGTTATTGCATGATGCTTGTTCATCGTTTATGTTCTCAATATCAAGGTTTACTACAGTTACGTCAAGGTGAGAGGAGAATTTTGCTGACTAAGAGATGCGCTATGACATGCAACAACTCCCCACATTTCTTCCAAACTGCACTTGCGATCTCTCCGACGCACCCCACCGTTCGAACATTCGCCGCTTCCCATAACCTCCACGGCGCTCCAGGATAATTGGCAACCCCATTGATCCGCAATTATCTTGGAGTCGCTATTCTCAGACACTCCTTCGACTATATAAACACATAACACTATGGCCTCAATCTCTGCCGATGCCGCTAGGCCAGTGCAGAAGCAACAAGTTCGTCGCCCACTCTCGCGCATTGTACCTGCCATTCCTCACCGATTGTCACGTCCTGTGCCAACCACAAGATCTACCACTCATGAAGAGTCCCATAAAAGTGCAGTGACGCAACGAAAGCAAGAGCCGAGGCCGCAACTCCAACAGCTGGCAGCGGAGGAAAGGAAAGTGGAAGATCAACCGGCAGAAATTTTACAGAGTCTTTCAAGACCTGAGTCTAAAGCTCCTTTAAACAAGGCTGAAGCTGAAGTGGAAGCTGAAGTGGAAGCTGAAGCCCCAGGAATAGTAGGTGCGCCAGCAAAGTTGCAAGGCAAAGAAGTGAAACAAGTAGCCGAAGCTTCAGGTAGGTGTTCATTCCTGTTTTGATCAAACATATCAACTACTGATCCTTGCATGATAATTTAGTTGCAGCTGCATTTGAAGAGCCGAACCATGTTCAAGACACGCCTCCGGCTACCGAGACAGACCACAAACCACTCGCCAACGGCGTGCATCGAAAGAAATTACCGCCTCCTTTCTACCCATCGAACATGAGCGGAGCTCATACGCCTGTTACAGAAAACCAAGACAGTGTCCTTGATCCAGCTCGTCTGAGTGTTGATGGTGCCACAGGGAGTATCGTACAGGATTCACCGGCTCAGCTTGCAACTCCACATGATTACGAGGCCAACGGGCATGAACATCGACAGTCTGTACCGCGCATTCCACCAGGTTTTGCTCCGCCAGATTTCACACCCTCGTTCTTCCCTACGCACTCCCATCACCCATCAGAGGCTGGGGCGCCCTGGCTCTACCCACCATACTCGATGCCCCCACCACCAGAGCCAATGTATGGCAACGGAAGCGAGTTTCAGTCGCCACCATTTACGGCTGGTCCTACCGCGTATCCTGATCCATACCAAGGCCACTTTTCTCCAGAGGACTCGCGTTTCCCTACAAACGGCATAAACACTTCACACTCACAATCGCCTAGCAAGTCGCAGTTTGGTGAGCCTTTGCCCATCACGGACCGGGGAGAGGTGCAGCATGTCCAAACCCAGCAAAACAGTACTGTACCTCGATCTGAGGAGATGAGTGAGTCGCCATTTGAGCTTGCTTCCTACCTGTCTACACAGTTCGGCAACCCAGAGTTTGCCGATTTTGTCTTGCAAGTTCGATCGCCAGAATTTCAGTACATTTCCATACCTGTGCATGGTATTGTGGTTGTTCGCAGCCCAATCATTGCCAGCGCTGTTCGTCGCAGCATTCCTCCTGCTCATCGATCCAGAGACTCGCGCCGCCTTGTTGATGTGCTTACGACGAACTCATTCGTTGCTGTTGAGTCTGTTCAAGAAGCCATCAAGGTGCTATACGGGGCGCCGCTTCTGTCTATGCAATCTTTCTTGTATGGACTTGGCCAACACACAACAGAGATGCACCATGCCCAAGCTACGAAGGATGCTCGAAGGCGTATGGATCAGCTCCTGAGCTATATTGCAGCCGGCAGTGTCTTGCAAATTCCTAGCATGCAAGCGCGAGGTGTTGAGATTGCTAAAGCGCTGCTGCGGTGGGACACCGTCGAACAGGTCCTGCATTACGGCCTACAGACAGCAAGATCGGCTTCGCGAACGAAGGCTGATGGAGCAGACATGCACGACCCGTTCGCCGCGGAGCTGCTCAATTCAGCCATCGACTTTGTTGCGTATAACTTTCCGAATGACTTCAATCTCTACAGGATTGCCTCAGAGCTTCGAGACGACCCTCGCCTGCCCAGCCTTGCCGAGACGTACGCACCTCAACACAACCCACGCTTGAGCAAAATTCGATTCGGAGACGCACCCGTCAACGACGAAGCACAGACAAGCCCAGTTTCAAGGACCCTGTCCAGTATTCTTTTATCATTGCCGATTCCTCTCCTTGATCGCCTTTTCAACCATCGTGCGACCGCCAACCAGATCGGATGGACCGGGGCCGCAAAAATTCTGCACGAAGTTGTCGATGAGCGCGAGATCCGACGGCAAAAGGCAGTCCGAGGTCAGTTGCAGCTCGATGGCGCAGCTCCAAGCGCCCTTTTGGACAACTTGTATGTCGAGGAACGCGTAGAGCATGTAGGCGCTTCACCACTCCACCCTTCTGGTTACGTGATCTCAGCACAGCGTGCAAATGAGCGGGCTTGATCCAACCCCTCACATATGACGTTGATCTTTCGACTGGATGTACTGACATGTTCAAATCATCTCGGCAACCGTTTCCTATATTTCGGCTTACATAAAAACTTGGGTGGGCTTGCTCTTTAGGGTGTATAGCATAGTGAGCGTTGGGCGTTGCGTATTGGTGTTTTGATCATGATTTATGGCACGGCCACCGTTTTGGTGAACGAAAAGTAAGAGACGAGCGACGACGCATATTCCCCAAGATTACGACGGCATGTGGCAGGCCCGGCTTGCGTTGTATACCATCGGCATTTTTCACTTTCTGCTCAGATCTCATGTGCAGTTTTTATTGTAAGCAGGCATAGGTAGTCTGCCTTCATAGGCGGGAAATCTGCACTTCACGATACACAGCGGTCTGCAACTCATACGTCTTTGACTCATGCGGTAAGCACATGTTGACATATCTTATTTACACAGGGAACCGCTCCCGAGATTGTCACCATCCGATTTGTGTAAAGGCACAATATGTCTCCGAGAGGAATGGTATAAAGTGACTGCATCCCCCGCCTGAGTCCTCTGATTACCATTCAGGGTAGACAGCGTGACTATCAGAAAATTGATGTATTACAATACACTTTTCCGAAATCGAGCTATTCTGACCCGTGGTTGCATTGAGGCGTTTCGAACTGCCGTTAGCTCACATCACGCATTTGCACGAAACGCGCGGAAACAGACCGGGTTTAAATAATGACGGGACGAACTCGCTCTTGACACTGGCCGAACAAGCCTCAAACAATCGAATGGACGTGCTGCATCGCTGCTCCTTTTCTCAATCCCGCTCGGCTCGCTAAGCATACTTTGTTAATCACGGCAGTCGTGCCCTTGATGAATTCTCTTTTCCTTACTCTCACTTTCAGAACTTCAAGGAATTTTCTTGTTGCCACCCCCTTGACGTCGATTCTCTAATTCCCCTTAGGCCTTTAGCACAATCATCAATTCTGTGGCTGTGCGAATACATAACCGATTAGTATCTGGATAATCTCAAGAAATTATACTCGAAGCTGTTGATCGCTGCGCCGAGCCTATACAGCATTGATCATCGTTGGCACCATCTGCAGCCCAAGAGATGGACCACCGACTAGCGGGGAATACAGATGCAGGGTTGTACCCTCCTACCACACTACCGGATCCATTACAAGCAACGTTCGACGAAAAATTACACAAAGAGTCACCACTATCAACCCAAAAGTCAAATGAAAGTCTTGCGATAAGAGATGCGCCACTAGAAGAACCACAGCAGAAGACACACGTGACGCAGGACGACAAAATTGCTGAGGAGGTAGCCAAGGATGGTGAGGCACTGAAGAAGGTCAGAAGTAAACACAGTGTAAGAGACTCGGGGAGTATACCTGACGGAGGACTGTGGGCATGGCTACAGGTCCTGGGCGGCTTCTTCCTCTTGTTTAACTCATGGTCAGTCGAAACCGACTCTGTTTCCCTCAAGCCAGAGAAGACAAACACGTGTGCAGATGAGGCTTCAACGTACTAACACAATCAGGGGCATAATAAACACCTTCGGCTCCTATCAGGCCTACTATGAAACAACACTCCTCCCCTCCTCCTCGCCCTCATCGATATCTTGGATCGGATCAATCCAAGCTTTCCTGCTCCTCGAGGTTGGCGCGCTAACTGGTCCAATCTACGATGCCGGCTACTTCCGCGAACTGCTTCTCTTTGGCTCTTTCATGCTTGTGTTTGGGCAAATGATGCTTTCCTTGTGTACGAGCTACTGGCAGGTCCTCCTCGCGCAAGCATTCTGCATCGGTATCGGCACCGGCGCTTTATTTGTCCCATCAGTGGCGATTCTGAGCACTTACTTCAGCACTAAGATTGGCATGGCGATTGGAATTGCTGCAGCTGGGAGCTCATTTGGCGGCGTCGTCTACCCAATTGTTTTCCACAATCTGCTCCCGCAAATTGGGTTTGCCTGGACCACGCGGGTGCTCGGTTTCATCATCCTAGCTACCATGGTAGTGCCGTGCGTATGCATGCGGGTGCGTGTCTTACCTACCAAGTCGCGCTCGCTGCTCGATTTAAAAGCGTTCCTTATCCCGGCCTACTCCCTACAGGTAATAGGCTTCTTCTTCGGGTTCATGGGACTGTATATGCCATTTTTCTACGCACAATTATACGCGCTCTCCGAACGGCTGACGAACGAGGATCTCGCATTCTACCTCCTGGCTATCATGAACAGCACAAGCGTCTTCGGTCGCATCATCCCTAATGTCTTCGCCGACCGTCTCGGGCCGTTCAATGTCGTCATCCCCTGCTGTTTGATCTCCGGCGTGCTGTGTATCAGCTACATCGGCGTGAGCAACACCGCGGGTATCTGCGTGCTAATGGCGTTCTACGGGTTCTTTTCAGGCAGCTTCGTCAGTCTTCCCCCGACCATTATCGTCCGGCTGAGCCAAGACAGACGTGATAAGATTGGGACAAGACTAGGGCAGAGTTTCGCCATTGTGGCTGTTGGAGTGTTGATTGGCACGCCGATCGGAGGCGCGATTCTAGATAAAAGTGGGTTTGATGCCCTGTGGGTGTTTGGCGGGTGTATGTTGTTTGGGAGTGCAGCCATGTTGGTTGCGGCGAGGATCAACTTTGGAGGCTTCGGATTGAAGGTCAAGGTGTGAGGGGTATTGGCGATGAGGACTCGATACACATGGGTACGCAGGAAGATAAAAAGATGTACATGACTTAAGTTACGGTTGAGAGGGCTGCGCAATTTGATGACTGACCGAAAACGAGCTGTCAAGTGATGTTTTCTTTTGTGCTCAAGATGACCTGAGGACGCGATGCACAATCGAGTGGTGGACCGAGAGCTTATGTAGTGCTGGAATTTGTCGGGGTTGTCGTGGGTTCTTGAATCTCAAGAACCCAATAGTTACGCTCGCAGTTTTGGGCAACATACGATAACTTCTGACGAATCTAAATGTTTGTACGGCGTGTTCGACTTATCTGTCTCGAAGCGTTCAGCACTTCTCACTGAAACCCCTTCCAACAGTTCCTCTACAACTCATTGTGCTCAGGTGCGTCCGACTTCTTAACATCTACCCCACAGACTGCCGGCGTACCAACCTCCATCCTATACACACACTTCTCCTCCTCGACAATCTTCCAAATCTCATCGTTCTCAGCACACGCCAAGATGACAGTCGTGCTACGGTTCGGCCCATTCCAGCAATGCTGTCCATTTTCATACTTGAGCGCAATTCTGTCCCCACTGCCCAGGCCCCTCCCATCAGCAGGCAACGTCTCATCGACTGTAACAATCTCAATGCGCGCAAAGTTACCCATACCAGTGTGTGCACCACCCTTCTTCGGTTTCTGGGTCGTCTTGCTGAGGAAGCAGTGCTCATACGTGTACTCGCCGCTGTCCTGGCTAGTGCAGCGACTATTGAGAGCCCGAAAGATGGAATCAGGGCCATAGTCCTTGGTGAGATCTTCTTCATGCTTTGTAAGCTCAGTCTTGTCGTTGTTCAGCTCTCGGGTCGCAGAGTCAAGCTGGGACTTTGCGTCCGTGACAGCCTTTGGCTCGGGGCTGTCAGTGTTGGGGTTCGCCAGAATGCCGTTCTCGATCAATGTTACTCGGAGGTCGCGCAGTTTTGTATCAACCCAAGTGCGGACCGTTGGGGGCAGGTAGTTTTCGAATTGGTAAACTGTATATCGTTAGTGCGTTCTAATAGGGGGAGACATTCAACTTACGGACGTCGGCGTCAGACTCGTCGACACCTTCGAACTCCTCCCACTTGATGGCGCTTTCAGAGTCAGGCTTCAGGATTTCGTCAAGGTCGCGGTCGCGCGCGGCATCCGGTCCAGGCCAATCCTGTGCAGCATAATCTTCCCACGCTTTAACGGCGCGCTTGACACCCTCATCGTTGAAGTTTGGGTTATACTCCTCCTTGAAGCGCCGCAGCATGCCCTCGAGCTCGTCAATTCTTCCTTTGGCTGCGTCACGTTCTTTGCGCACACGATCAACGTTGTCGGTGAGCTCCTGAATCCTGTTTTTTGCCAAACCCGCCAGCACTGTGATCTTCCCACCCTTGCCTGCACTCTTAACAATCTTGCCTTTCTCTGCGCGCTCGATTTCAGCCAAGCTCTTCGTCAGCGCATCAACCTTTTGTGTCTGGCCTTCGATCTGTGCCTTCAACGTCGATATCCGATCCTCGACCTCCTTCCTCAGGCGCCCAGATTCAGCTACCAGCTCTTTTCGCTTCTGTCTTGCAGCGTTTAAGCTCTTTTGCCGTGCTTCATCCTGCTTCCTCCATTCCTTGCCAATTGTGACACACTGATCTGGGCACTTCACGCCACCAACACCTTCGTATTCATCGCTGCCATCACAGCACAATTCGTAGTCACACTTGCCATCGTTGACGTTGGTGAATGGGATATAGCTGGGAATGTGGCCCTTATTCTTACAATAGAAGCCTGGTAGGGCTAGGGTTTCGTCAAAGGAGCCGATCTTGACTTTTGAGGGCTGTGGAGGGGACAGCGAGGAGATATAGGAGCATGCCGAGGTGCCAGGCTCGTCTGAGCCATCGGGGCAATCGCAATAGTCATCATTTAATTGGGCAATAGGAAGCTTGATGCTTGGATTCGAGATACAAGCAAAGGTCTCAGCATCTTTGTAGAATTTGGCGACTGCATCATTATATGTTAGCTCTCGCTGACTTCAAAAGCATAGCTATTGGACTCGATGCGGGCAACATACATTCAGGACCTACACCTCGTGGTCGTGGAGGATCTGATGCTGCATTTGTGGTGCTGGCCAGAAGAGGAAGTAGTAATGCAATCGACGACAGTGTCTGTCTCCCCATATTTGTGTGTGTCCGGAGGAAATGTACCACTCAATGCTCTGGGGAAAGCTGCCACATGTTCAAGAGGGTCCAGGTGGCCCGTGCGAATCAATCGTTTCATCTCTCCACACCAACTTGTAGACCTCCACCATGCCCCAACAATGACATGCCTTGTCACAAAGTCGTGCTTAACAAATCAGCAAAGCACACAATACCTAGTAGTCACATTCTCTTCACTGTAAATTACGTTTCCGCGCACATCATAGTCACTATCCACAGTCGCTGCCCTCTTTACATCGTTAGCAACTGCACGTGATATCATACCACTGTCTTCTCTTAGTGGTTATCTGATAGTATCGGGCATACCAAGAATTCTTTTTTCCATTGGGAGCCGTTCAAAATGCTCCACATGTGATGTACCGGACTCGTTACATCTGCAGACACTGTATTCTTGTTGCTGCAAAATGGAGTTGCACTTCATACCACTTTGGAACACAAATCGTATCTGTGACAGAACTTGTAAACACATTTCTTTCTGCAATGTATCAAAAACTGTCGACAATTCCTTCTTCAATGTGCTAAACTTCTTACATTGAGGCCAAGGCAAACGCAACACTGCCGTCAAGGTTGCCTTAGAAATGACCTACATCCAACCATAAGTTCAAATACTGTGCCCCGTTAGCTAGTGGTGTAAGATTTAAGGATGGGTGGAGATCATTTGCTACGGTTGGAAGGCAACTAATGCTCGTAGCTAGAGCAAACGTCCGATGTGGCCTCTTGATGCTCAGCATGCATGTTTGTGATTGCCTCATAGTAACAAGGAACGTTTCATTTTCAAGTTACGGTATGATTACAAGCGGAGTGGAATGTGTGATTTTGTAGTAAATAGAGTACTGGTACCTGTGTCTGTATGTCAACTATCAAGGCAGTAAACTCTGACACTCATCAATTAGGCATAGTCCTTAGACGCTTCTGTGAACATATAGCGTGCGAAGTTGGAGATTGGCTATACCGAAACGACAGCGCTCCGGATGAACTGCCCTCCATATCTGGTGTTGCATCAATAGCCCTTGGCTGTATTGACCCCAAGGCACATAAGGTTGATGCTATCAACTGCCAATTAAAGCTTCAGAGGCGAACTGAATATAAAGTGTTGGACATTATTACTCTGCTGTCATACATGCTTGACACTCTTGTGGCTGCTTAGTATCTAGCAACCATGAGCCAGTTCGCATCACTTTGACACGAGCTCAGTGTCCTTATGTCGGTATTCTCTTTGATTGTTGTTAGCCTTCAGAACAAGGCCACGGATACTTCACTGTGCACCATGCTAATCAGAGTACCCAAAATACCACATATCATGTCAAAAATTCGTTTCCAACCCGGGAGCCTGTACCTAAGATTGTTGTAGAAGATATAAGTGTTGCATCTGAGCCCAAAATCTCGATTGACTAATTCTGTCTCCAGAGGAACTGAACAAAGTATGATTGCACAAACAGTACCTGAAGGATTCATTCGGTCAAACATCAGTGTTATCATGATTGGTTTGACGAGCCTCAACGGCTCTCTAAAATATCTGGACCTGATGTGTCTGACAGCCGCCACTATGTCAATGGAAGCGCGTGCAACGATGATCAGATCGAGGGTTCGCCCACACCTGTTAAGTGGCCATAAACAGCAGCTGGCACAAAATGTATTGTAATTCTTCTTGCAGGCCTCGTCTGATATTAAAGCAGCCGTGGTTAGGGCCATCCCTCAATGTTATTTTCGAACGGATCTTGGTTTTGAAGAGAGCCTTGTCAATCTTGAAGTTTGAGCAATTCTTGAGGCAAATTCTGTGCAAACTCCCAAGGTGGGCGCATTTGTTGCTCAGAGCGATGCAAAAGTGATTTCGAGGATACATATGTCTCTATGTAGCAAAGAAGGCAAGGAAGACCAACGAGGTACCTTGCACATATGCAATAAGTCTGTAGGGTGGGCAGTTGACAAGGGCATGTTTCTTGACTTACGAATTGCATGAATAATATGCAGAGTGCGGAAGGAGTGAACCAGTAAAAATCGCAAACACTATGCAGCACAACTGTAAATGAGGCGAAGGGCTTAGATATGAGTGTAGCGCCGAAGTAAAACTAGCTCGCTTCGGAAGGGTACTGGGGAGCCATCGAGGTAGGTTGTGCAATAGAGGTCATGGTCGAGACTGTACAAGGATGAGTACGATTCTACGTCAGAGAGTGAGTGAGAAAAACCGGGTCTACGATTCATGATTAATCGTGTATGGCATCTCCAACTCTTGGGTGGTTTTCTGCATGATGGTGGTGTTTGATCTATGCGTGTGCGTATGGGCCTGGCCGATAAATGTAACTCACCAGCAATCGGTTCTGAGATATTTGATTAATTTATAGCATATTGAATTTTGAAAGCTGATTCATGCTGCATCTCGTGATTGAGATCCTGAGTGTCGTACCAGACAATGGGTAGTCTGTAGTGCGAGAACGACAAAGTACCAATTATGACTGAGATGGAATTGGATACGTTCAGCATTAACTCCCTGATCCATAATACGAGCTTTTAGAAGAGTAGCCTGGTATGTTCAAGCTTCTCCAGGTACGACACGACTGTTCATGCGGATCAGTATGGTATGGATTGTTCAGAGAGGCATGAGAAGTCCATTTTATGCTTGCATTCAAAGTAAAACAAATGACAGCTTCACGTTCTGACAATCGGTATGGCATTGGTCTGCTATCCAGCTTTTCGTTTAATAGCTAAGGAAAGGTAACAAGCAGGCAACAATGTATCCAATCCATAGAGTATTCGCCTTTGCATCTTCCTCTTTAAGCATCCACCCGTCATACCGATGCACCTTCAAGGCGAAAACCCAATCCGTCCACGAGAAACCCACTGCAAGACCCCATGCCAGAGACGCAAACAGCCAGCAGAGAAAACACTGAGGCACCGACCAGAGCTGGAATTTCGACGAGAAGTAGATGTCTGAACTGTTCCGTCTCCGAGCAATATAGGCGGCAAGCCCAACAGGAGGCAATGTAGCAGCAAAAGCATGACCAACGGACGCCTTGTCCCAGGCCCAGCTATCCCACGAGGCTCGTGCAATATCTGCGGTCAGCACGAGTCCAGCCGTTAGCTGGCATCCTAGTAGTATGCTGACGCCGAAAGTCCAGAAACGTAACTTCTCCATCAGATTTTCTCTATTGATATATGAGGATTCCCGTGCGTGCACTTTTCCAACACCGATCAACGCGCAGGTAAGGGCCAACGCCGGGACGATTGTGTTATGCTGCATCCATACCCACTAAATGGACGGCTCTCCGCAGTCGCTCAGGCCGTTGCTAGTGATTGGAATGATACAAAATGCTAGAAAGCTAAGACTGCAGAGCACGAAGCCGATGGTCGGGCTTGACAGGTGTGCGTAAGGCATGAAAGGTCTGCGGCCGAGGCAGAGCGCGGAGGTGGCCCAGGCGAGGGCGAGATGCATGATCATGCCAATACCGCCGTACGGTGTGTTGTAACACGGTGCAAGTGCGGGATCTACAGGACTGGAGTCATTCGCGACGAAGTTCGATCCAACCGTAGCGTTCGATTTCATTGCCTCGACCAACTGTCGGACGTTATTAATTGCTTCGATGCCCTCCATAGTGAAAACCGAGAGAGACGACGCGTGATGATCAAATCGCCACGATTGCGGTATATAGAGAGGGCCTGAAGGCTGTCGACGTTTGGCACCTGCAAAGAGGTAGTCCTCGAGCTTTAACGATAGAGATGCTGATAAAATTTGAGAAAAGTAATGGATCGTACAAAGATATATAGGCAGTGGGGAAAATAAGACAACGACATAGAAAGTAGCCATTGTTTGTCTCCTGCTTTACTATTGTCGTACCCGCTCACGCAGACTCCAGACAGCAGGCACCTTGTAGGACACCCACGTGTCGCTACTTCTTCAGCTCGTAACAACCCACCTTTTGGTATGACCAATATGGCTCGGTGAAGAGAGTCGTTGCAGGTACTTGTTAGTGTCTCCAACACCCTACCATGAGTCGAGACTGGCATCCAAAAAGCTTGAAAGTTCGAAAGTTCGAGCGCGAGAACCAAAGCTGTGACAAGCTGTATATATCAAGAAGGCTCACAAGAGATCCAGTCAAGACAAGTGAGTGAAACGGCCGTATCAAGAGAACTTAAGCCATTGCGATGCTTTGAGATCCTATGTCAGCTGTACCAAACTCTCACAACTCCAGGGTCGGTAAGTCGCACTGCGTTGTATAACTCGCCATATCGTTCAAAGTCCAGAATGACACTATCCATGCGTATATCAAGACGATTTTGTTATGTAGCATCTGCATTCGACTATTTGGATGGATGGATGGATCTACAGTTGACGTAATTATAGCAGCTGGCAGTTGAATGGAATTTGCAACTCACCGACAGAAACATTTGTTAGTCGGCTATGGAATCTCGAGTCTCGATCTTGCGACTCGATCCGCAAGGCTGTCAGCCAAAAATTTCTATGTCCAGTTGTAATTTCGATTTCTCCTTGGCAGGGATTGTCAGTTGGGCAGGTCGACCGTTGACGTCACAGCCGTTCCATGGTTTAAATCCAATGAGAAGAAAGTGGAGCCGACAGACGCATGAGCATCCGGCAGCATGGTGGTCAAGGCCCTCTCGCGCCAAGGATTCCAAGTCCATGGCGAACTATGAATCTGAGAGCGAAGTACTTGTGACGTGAATATTGAAGTGAGTAAAGTGAGCGGTGGAAAATGAAACCCAACATTGTGATACTATCTTGAAAATACAAGCTCGCTGGCATTTACTGTGGAGCGAGCTTGTGCTGACCATTTACGGGCTGTGCGTGTCTCGCCGAAGACAAGGTTTATGTCAGGAAACATCTTCAGGTTCTCTGCACATTCAGACGTCCAGACCGGCGAATAAAGTTGGCTTAACCTTCCAGCAATTTCGCAGGCCGTTATCTAACTTGCAGTGTGCTCGTCGCGTGCCGATTTACGATTTCAGCCAATGGGAGTCTTGTATCTGGCAGGGCTGAGATAGTGTAGATCCTGGTCTAATTTCGCACACGGCTGACAGATGGATCGTCCGTCGCATTACGAATGTGGTAGCGAGACGGCTTTGCTCTTGAGCAATAACCATGGGTGCTCAGCTCAACAGTGTGACTGGCTGTATTTTCTGTCCAGCTTGCGTATTCTGGAGCCTCTCGTGATGATGAGGCAGGCATCTGCCACGCCGTTGGGATGATTCATCATACGCGCTAGACCATGCCATCAGAGGGGCAGCACGACTGTTTATCCTTGGCCAAGGGCTGGTGCCGACTGAATATTTGCTGCAATGGTATTTGCGCGGCAACGGGAGTCAATCCGTTGAGTGAGTTTTAAGCTGTGCTCCACCATCTTCGATTGGAATGATGATATCCAGAAAAGACAGATATTACTTGTGTTGAGCTGCATCTGCAGCAGGGAACGGCAAGCAGCACATGCGGAAGACTGCATCAATACCAGGATGCTGGCCAAGTATCTACGGAGATGAAGAGTGCTGTTGATGTCTTGAACCAGAAGAAACAAGTGCTGTGGGGTGCCACCAAGGCCCACAGCATCAGTCAATGATCAGCGTTTGCTGGTGGTCGAGATGCACTGGGTTGGATTGCCTATAAACTTGCAGTGGTACGAGAAAAGGAGAGATGGTAAGACAGCGAGCGGTTAAGCCGGAGGGCATCTGCTGAAGTGCAATGATTTGTACGTGATTCGTTCGCTTGGTGAGTCTAGCGGCTTCAGGTAGGCAATGGGCGTTTGACCCTGAGTGTCAGGAGAAGTTGCCTCCCCGCATTCTTCATGAAATCGAAGTTTCGTATTGCTCAGTACGGATGTAAACTTTGCGGCAGGGCGGCCCTTTGTGTGTCTGGATCAGCTGGTGCAACGGCGAACAGCGCGAGGTGAGCTTTGATGAGTGTATGCAGATCCGGAAAAGTCTGCGGGAGGGGCTGTAGGAACAGTACCATACTCTGTGTTTCAGGGGAAAACGAGCGCTGATTGGCTGGAAATGTTTTACGGCGCCATGCGTCACAGCGCGCAAGCGGCTTCACCGTCGTCGCAGTCACTGCCGCTGTCGTCCACAAGCCTTCGAGACGATGCACTACAGGCTTTGAGTCGAGTGTGAGCGAGTGTTGAAGACAGAATATGCATTGAGTTTTGTGCTTGTCCCAGGGGAAAGGAATGCCTGACGCGTGCAGTGTAGACGCTAAGAAGGCTAGTGTCCGTTGTTTTTTCCTTTTTTCACCATCATCCTTCGCCATTCGCATCCCCTAGCACGGCATGGGCTTTGGGCAGTCAAGGTGTGAGCTATGGACAACCAAGGCGTACTCGATCAGGATGCCTGCCGCCGCAGTGGGCAAGTAACCGATGCCGGCATATGGCCCACGCGGTGCGTCCACGCTGAACGTGTCGCAAATGTGCCCCATGCGTGCGGAAATGAAGCTTAGTGGAAGTGAACCTTGTTCCTAGTCGATTTGCTTGTCATTCCCCCAGGCCCAGCGTCTACAGCCCACGCTCCTTCAAGGCCTTTACCGTCTCTCTGGTCGGCAGATCTGCTCTGCGTATTCCTTCCCTTCATTGCCAAACACACACTCGCAGCGCGCGTGCCGACACTCCTTCACCCGTTGATTCCAGCTATACACGCTCCTTAGTTGCAACACCCTGCAATAATTTACTGTTTAGACGCTGTGCTGCCAATCGATAGACCCGTCAAGAGATCCTTTCGTAACCAGCCTGCCTGTAAAAGTGTTAGAGACACTGCTCGACCAACTCGACCAAGAGACATACACCTTGAACATATTCTGGAGTAAACAAGCATTGAAATCTACTGCGCCACCACAGCCATATTTGCTGTTCCTGCCTCGTGTATCCGCCACTATATGGAGCTGGCGCCTGCTCCTTCCCTCTGAATTGGCACTCGACGCCCACACAACATAACGTGCTAGCGAGCACACAAGGCCAGCTTGAGGTCTGGGTAAGTCTGCTCAACTTCTGTCCTGCTCTCTAGTCGACACAATTATTGCGTATTCAAGATGTATGCAAGGCACGTTACTGACGTAGTCTACGCGACGTACAGACTATCCACGACACAGTATACCCGTCAGTCACCTGCGTCGACTCGCCCAATAGTTCTCCCCACAGAAGGCACGCTAGCGAGTGCACAAATTCAATATAATACTGTGCACATCCTCACCCTTCAGTAAGACACCTTCACCGTGGATCGTTGATGCGTCCATCGAAGGCTTCGCTCTACACTGAGCCACCTTCTGTCTGCATGGGATAAAGCTAATGTGCCTCAGACAACTATGATGGGGTTCTTGAATAGAAAGAAGGACAAAGCTCCTGGAGATGACATCCCTGTTGCAAAGAAGACAAAGAAGGGGAAGAAAGGCCAGCAAGATGAAGTTGTACCGGACTTTGATTTGGGATCGGCGCTACCCAAGGTAGACGACTTTCGAACAAGCTTGATCATGCCTGGCCTATCTACCCGTTTTAGCATGCTAAGGGAACAGGACGACCCCAGTTCGAAAATTGGCAAAGCGAGCGACGACAGCGTACTTCCACAACACCAGCAATCTAGACCACTGGAATTTGGACTTACATCTGGAGGGCTTTCAGACATCGCCGAGGTGTCGTCACTCAGTGGGTCCATTAAGCCACCGTTCGCGATCGAGAGGATGAGCTTGTTCGACAGCGACAAAACAGGAGATGATACGGGCAGCATCATGAGCCGAGCTAGGCCGGGTGAGGGCAACGTTCTGTTTGGTGGTCGCCAAAAGATCTACATGATCTCAAACAACAGCAGTTCTAAAGGCCTAGGGCGGACGCTGTACGATGACGATGTTAACATGTCTGCCTATCAACGTCTGCGTGCAGAAGAAAAAGAGAGGTTGAGGCAGGAGGCAGAAGCGCTGAATGACCAGCAATCTGAGCCATCGAGCCCCACGACACTCAGCCAAAAACGAGAAACTTCGTCTTCTACCAACTCAGGCCCCGAGAACGCTCGTGCTTCAACTGCCGCAACATCGATAACATCTCAAGGCACGAATGATGCTCCAGTAACTTCACCGGCACTTCCACCGTCAGCAGGGCCGTTTCCAGCAGCTGACTTGAACCGTTCAACGACCAAAACTAGGAGGCTCTATGACCAAGGGCTCGATCAGCATATTCAAGACCAGCAGTCGTCAGCGATCAATCGACTAAATTCAATACAGAGGGCTCGAGCGCCCACTGGACGGTCTACTCCGCCAATTCCGCTCTCGCAAGCGCGGTCTGCGACAAGTCTGAATGACCGATTCCACCGTGGCCCCATGTTTCGCTCCGACAGTCCAAACGCACTCGTACAGCCCGGTGTCATGAGGAACAATTCTCAAATGTCCAGCGGCGATTCCAGCCCTGTTGTGGCGCCGTCGCAATCACCCCCATCGTCAAGTCCTGTGGCCAGCGACCATGAGGAGAGCCAGGCGTTAAATGCTGCTCTCCAGCCGCATGATCGTGGCAAAGCTACTGCAATCGGTGTATTCAACAAGCCTAAGGAGGCTTTCAGCGAACAACAATATGCGGAGCGTCTACGTCGTATGCAGCTAGAGCGGGAAGCGCCACGCGAAATGCCTGGTTTCCCAGCACCTGTTATGGAACCTGTGTCTAATTCTGAGAAGTCGCCTCCCCGAAAGCCGACACTGAGAGAGCGTGCAGAGCAGGAGAGGCGAAAACGAGCAGAGAGTGTAGGACGACAGAGGGCGGAATCCTCTGCGTCTTCCGTTGGGGCGAGCCAGGCTTCAACTGGCGTTTCCGTATTCCAGGCTGCTGCGAACCGGATGAAAGAGGCTGCTGAAGCTGCACACTTTCAAACGTCAACTGAGCCTAACCAGCTTCCTCGGCAGCAGAAGTCTCAGAAAGAGCCAATGGGTACTACCTTCTTCACGGCACACGATTCAAGTGAAGACGAAGAACCAGCTCCAACAAGGCTCAATACTGCTCGCACGATGGAGTCTGCTCGTCGTTTCGAGAACTTGCCTGTGGCTACTGGCCCAGCACCACCTATCTTTGAGCATCCCGCTTTACGATCCCGCAATGTTTCGGAGGAACAGGTGCCTCAGGTGCCTCAGGTGCCTCAGGCAGCCCTTCAAGCCCCTAGCCCTATGCTACCCGAGAATCTTTCACCAAGCCCTGATCAGATAGCAGACAGGGGAATAGACTCCCCAACGCTGGGTCCAAACAATGATCTTGGCGGGTTGATCCGGCAGCATCTCCGCAGTGACAGTAATATGTCTTCCAACTATGGCGAGGCTGACGAACACACAACAGCACCATCGGCGCACGCACCACTCGGCCTCGCTATCCAAACTCACGACATTGGTCTGCAGTCACGACAGCCGGGACAGCCGGGCTCAGATTCGACTACGCCAGCGCCCTCAAACTACAGCCACTCCAACCCGTGGGATCTGGATGACATCGACAACTCTTGCCGCCATGAGCCTGGTAGCCTCAGCTCAGGTAGTCCTGTCGATGGACAACGTGTGTCGCCTGGCAATAGTACGGGTCTGGGCAAGCAGTGGGACTCCCGGAGGAACCACGAACGCATCGCCAGCAATGAAACAGAAGCAGAACATGAAGCGTTCCAGCGGGATCTTGCTCAGCGTCAGCGACTTATCCAGGAAAATCTTCGTGCCAGAGCGGAAGGCCGCTCTACGAGTCCAGCACCTGGATCTTCTGGAGGACTGAAGAACGCTCTGAACATGCTCCGCGCTAAATCCAGCCGTGAGTCGTTCGCAACTGTCGAGCGGCAGCAACCAGACCTTCCACACAAAGGATTAAGGAAGATGAATCTGGGAACGGGATCAGCCAACGTCAGCACAACCTCGTTAGTAACCTCTTACATTGGCGAACACTGGAAGGCTGAGATGCCCTCACTGAAGTCGAAGCCCTCCCGTTTAGGGCAGCCAAATGAGCAAGATTTGCAAAACGACTCTCAAAGTCGGCAACGGTCTGGGACAGACAGCAGCCGCGTAGGACGACCAATGGGTCGATCGCCTCCTTTCACCAGCAGGAGCTCTACGCGAGAACGTTCCGGTTCTGGCACTTCTTCTGGCCGCTCACGGAGTCGTGCTGATCAGCATCGTGATGAAATTGAGAGCGCTTACTATTTGCCTATGGACAGGCCATCGGTCGACAGTCAAGGCCGCACGCGGTCGCGAAGCAACAGCTACTTTGAATCCAAGCACCTGCACCCCATCCAGACAAACACTTCTCACCCTCCACTGCCACCTCACTCTGGTGTGTCTCCGTCCAAATATCCACCAGGCATACCAATCTCACCCAGGCCCTCCCCTGGTGGCTACAACAGTCCAAGTATGAGCACTTACCAATCTCAAGCCTCGCCGGTACCTCCTTTCTCTGCCAACCACACTCCCCCCGTCTCGAATCCCACGACGCCGAACGCGGCTGCTTTCAATCCAGGCGCGGTTCAGCCACTTATCAGGCAGGGTATGCTGCGCAAGAAGTCCATTGCAAAATCCGAAATTTCAGAGCCCGTCTTCCTCTCCACCACATCTGTAATTGATACGGTCAACCTCCCGCCTGGAGCTTCTTTGAAAAATGGTTCAGAGCCTTATGTACCGCCTCCAGTCCCTCCGATCAATCCTATGAGGCGTCGCTTCGGTTTTGGTCGATCTGAAAGCGAGAAATCTCCTGAGGGACCTACAAGCCATCCGGATTCCGACACTCTATGGGCGCCCTATCCTGACCCTGTGCGCACCGATTTACCGGACGCGCAGCCCAGGAACCGACTCAGGAAAAGCTCGAGCGAAAGCAAGAGCCTCTACGGCGTGGCACAGGGTCAGGCTGCGCCCGTCCCAGCCATGCCCCCCACTAGCTTCCTTGCACGCAACAACTCTCCCCCTCGCCCTATCAACGAGCAACCAATGGTCCAACACAACTTGGAAGGAGCCATGTTCTAACTGTTGTCGCGTCTCAGCGCATGCCTCTAGATAGGCCAAGTCTTTTTTCTTTCTCACTGCGTACAGCACAGAAGCGATGCTCCGCCTCTATGGCTGTTCATTTATCTGCGCATGTGAGCCTCACATTTCTGTGTTTTGTCTAACTTATATTCATCACCTTGGATTATGGTCCTGGCTTCTTGTCTTTTTTTCCTTCATATCGCGATATACCTCCTGGTCTTTCCTGTTTGTTTCTCTTGGATTTCTTCAACGATCAAAGATAGGGTCACTCGGGAAATTACGGAGTTTCTACATATACTAGATTGCGACCTGGCACCGGGCTGGACACGGTGTTTAGGGAATCCGTTGGCAAACGCTTTCTTTCATCATACATTATGGAGACCCTCTACTGCACTTGCAGTCGAGTATCTCCGTTAGCTACTCTACCGCACAGTACAGAATTGCATGGTGCGCCACACTCAATCGAAGACTGTCAGTTCGACACATGCGATCTCTCCGCCTTTCAGACTTGCATTCGACTTACAAACTATAGCCATGATTGATCGCTCGTCGTTACGAGCTTATTCATGCTCTTATGCATATATACAAAGAGCCCCTGGACCCTGCGTGCTCCACTTGTTCCGTCCAGTCCTTATGTAGCGGGACCACACTGGTGCGGCAGCCCATCAAAAGCCAAAGCCACAAGCGTGAAGTTTATATAAACGCAAGGCAACCCACTACGGCGCCGCTTCCATTCCACAGTAGGGTGGCAAGCTGCAGTTAATATTGTGTGAGTGACTACGGAACAACTGTTTGTAGCGGGTGTCGTTAAAGCGCAACCAATCTACCAGCCAGGTGTGGTGGCCTTCTAATTGCAATGAGCTCCATATTTTCGCTGCTTTACGAGCCGTGCTAAGTTGTACAGAGTTACAGACAACAAATGCAAAACCACACAGTACTGACATGTTGTGTACATGCAGCTGCAGGGTTCGCATCACGAAAATGCGAGGCGAGAAAAGCCCCTGATCTGCGGATTGGCGCATGGATGCACGTTTCTAAAGCCGGGACTTGGACGGCATGTGGAGTATCCAATATGAGGCACACGACTATGAACATGAACATCAAGCTCTCGACGCTAACATGGCGAGCAACGAAATATTTACCAAGTCATGATGTGTTTCCAAGACACGGTGGCGGGAACCTAGAAAGTCTTCCCGTTTTCTTCAGTCGAAGTCGATATGCTATGTTAATCCGAAGAGATATAGTAGGATTTGCATTGTCCCAGCGTCAAGAAATTACGTCCCAGCAACTGTGTTCGAAGCGTTTATCTGAAGGGTCAAGAACCCTCGAACCAATAACCGCTAATGGCAGATAGCAATCCTCCAGTACGACGCAATCCTTTGCAACACCTGAACCAGGTATTGGGGCACAAGGATAATGCAAGAAGACTTAGACAGATGCGGTTGACCAGGCAACAAAATCTTGACTGTAATGTCTTTTTCCTTGCCTTGTGCTCTACATCTGTAAGACCAGTGACCCACATCCTATCCGTACTTTTCAGGGTGCGTCTCGACTTTCGAAGCGCAAATTTCACGAATCAGGTAGCGCCTGTCAAGTTACACAACTCTCCACATCGTCGAACTTGAAATCTTACACATCCCGAAGCAGTCTTGTCAGCCTTCTCCCCGGTTTCTCGCGCGACTCAAATGGACGAAGGAGACAACAATCTGACCACTACCCAGATGTCCAACAACTCAATCGCCAAACACTCTCCGCAATTGCATGCTCGATTTCCCCAGTTTTGCATCTGCCCCGCGTTCTGGCTGCGCTACAGTATGGCCAGACAACAGATCCGCTACTGAGTAATGCCACTAGTGAATCCACCATCGAGTCCTTAGTGTTCGGCGGCGGACGTCCACCGACGATCGCTGAGTGTGGTTCCGTGAAACACAATTCGATAACTGCACGGTCCTGCAATGTCTAAATCGATAGCTTGAAGCTTCCCAAAGCGTAGGACCGCAGGTAAAGTGCTGCGATGCAACCAAGCTTGGCTCCAGCGGGTAAGTTGCCTTTGTGAAAAACTAGGTACAAAACGTGTTGTGTGCCCATGGTTTGGGAAAGACTGTATCATACTTCTGTCGATATCCTGCATTTTGAACATAATCGTTGAACCCATACCTTCGTTTTACACGACTTCAACCGATTTACATCCATCAGAATGCGTTTTTCTACCATCGCTGCGTTTGCAACTTCGCTTGCCGTTGTCTCTGCCCAGGCTCCTGACTTGTCATCCATCCCTGACTGCGCTGTATGTCGCCTCCAAAGACAAATTGAGAACTCCTACTGATTGATGGAAGGTTGCCTGCCTTGTCGCCGCCATTCCCACGTCTGGTTGCGGTGTCACCGACGTGACATGCCAGTGCACTACTGGTCAGGCTTCCATCACCAGCTCCCTCGAGGGTTGCATTCCCACCCGCTGCTCTGCCGATGACGTTGCTAGTATGTGACCCCGACATTCTTGCCATTTACACTCCATCCTAATCGTCCAACAGAAGTTCCATCCGCTCTCGCTGGTATTTGCGCCGCTGCTGGCATCACCGTATCTATCCCCTCCTCCATCGCAGCAGCTACATCTGCCGCCGCCTCTGCTGCTAACTCTGCTGCCGCGTCGGCTTCCGCTGCAGTGAGCTCGGCCGCTAGTTCTGCGCACTCTGCTGCTTCTGCTGCAAGCACCCGTGTCGCTTCCGCAACTGGCTCTGCTAGCACTTCTGCTCCTGCTCAGAGCACTGGTGGCGCTGTTGCTAACGCCGCTGGTCTTGGCGCCGTTATGCTTGGTGTTTTCGTCGCCGCCTTTTAAAAGATTATATGCGGAGGATGAGGAGTATTCGAGAGGACAAGTAGAGCATCGAGGAACCCCTGGCGTAGTGCCTGGCCCGTGCTATTGTTATAGTACTGTACATGAACATGACAGACCAAATATATACCATTGTAATGCCTATGCAATTAGACTGCATCTAACGCTTCGACCCATTTTGCCGACCATGATGTGAACTCATCATCCGTCCCTGTCCAACTCTTGCTGGCTATCGCCGCTGCGCTCTTCGCTTGGTCGCAGACCTTTTCCAACTCTGCTTCAGCTTCTTCCTTGTCTAGCTCATAGAATGTCGATGCAAGATCATCAACCGTATCCGGGATGCTCTTCAAGATCTGCATGAGCGCATCTAACTTCTGCGCTGGCGTCTCATTCGTACCCTCGCCGCTCTGACTTGTAGTCTTCGTCGATGTCGAACCAGGGGCTATGGCAGGGAACGTCTTCAATCTCCTTTTTCCCAGCGCTTGATATAGCATGCCCACCATCTTCAACTTCTTCATGCTCTTATCCAGCAATGCCTTGAGCTCTTTGTCATCCCTACCCAGTTTGTTCTTTGCGCCGAAAAAATCATCCTCGTCTTCGAACCCATCCTCCTCATCACTGCGCTCCGCTTCGTCCTTTTCGTCCTGAGTATCAGAGTCTGCGACATCTTCACCCCACTCCTTTAACTCCTCTACCGCGTCAAGAAGCACGGCTCTTAACTGCTGCGCCTTCTTGAGCACAAGATCCACAACCCCACCATTACATAACTTGAGCAGTTCATCGCAAACATCCCATACCACACCTGTTTTCCCCAAAACCTCAGTCTTCTCTGTTTCCGATGGTCCCTTATCTTTACCGCTCAGCGCCTGGCGATTTAGTGCCATCGTGAGCACGAGGGCGAGCATATCGCCCCACGCCCCGACTAGACGTTTGACTTGCACCCGCAGCTCAAGGCGCATTATATTTCCCAGATCATCGCGAAAATCTGAGGGGGGCATATAGGCCGCTGCGGCTACCATGCCTGAGAGCGCACCAGAGGACACATCTCCAATTTTTTCGATGAGGACGCTCGGTGTAAAGGGTGGAGTCAACAAGAGAAGTGAGAGAGTTGTTGTGTGCGACTTGAGTAGTGAGGTAGCAGCATGAATGGCAGTCAGCGGTCCATTTGGAAGAACTGGCGCTTCTACACGAGTAGCTGTGGTGCTGTCCGTAGAAGGTGGAGGGGTGAGAGAGGTTTGGAAGTGAGTGAGGAGGGTTTGAGTGGTGCGTGTCAAGGATATGAGTTTTTGTATGTCTTTTGGTGGCGCCATGAGGAGAGGGAAACGCTGTGCTCAGCGAAGAGAATGTCTTTGAAATAAAAGACAAAAGCAGAGTGTATAAAATACACGAAGCGCACAAGTATCGCACGGATTCCAAGTTTGATTTTATTCTCACAGAAAGTGTCGCTGGTTTTGGTGGGGTCTGTGAGTCGAAAATCTTATCGATAGACTGCATGATTCGGAGCCTGGAGGTGTTCTTTATTGACCGAATGTTCGCATGAGTCATGTAAGATGATGTCACTCACCTTGCACGGCTCTGACAAAACAATGAGTGAACTATGGGGAGAGAAGCCATGAGGCTTCAGAATTCGACGATGGCCCGAAATTTTGAAAGGAAAGTGTGGTGGCTTCGGCATGTGTACAATCGCTTCGTACAGTCAACATTCTTTCTTTAATAGAACTGCAGATATATCCTCAGCCTCAAGAAGGGGGGGGGGGGGGGGGACTATGGAATTCGCTGACCAAGATATCACAGTTGTCGTGATAGTAAAATGTTTCCTCTGTGGGACCTCCTTCTATATTCCTTCCGTATTCTTCCATGCTTACTACCATTCCCTCACCCGTCCCCAGCCATGGTCAGTAATACTTTCGTTCCCAAAATATCTTCCACTGACAACCTCCCTAGATTCTCCTCTCAGACCGCCATCGACATCACCCCCAGATCCCAGTTCAACAATCGCCAACCTTGCGAGGATCTGAGCACCCTCCTCAATAGTCTTCGGCGGCTTGCCAACTTGGTTCCCATATCAGTGTCTACCCATCCAGGACAACAGCAATCGATCGCCACTTGCTGATTCTCTCGTGGTAAAACGACGGTCAGGGCATTTATCAATGATTTGCTGACCTGATAGCTTCCCGGCGGTCTGCCAAAACCTTCATCTTCCTGTGCACTCGCACCAGCTTTCACGGCCTTGACATATGTGTCCGCAAGCGCGTCAACGCCTCGAACGCTCTTGACGGTACTGAATTCTTTGGCTATGTGAGGAGAGTAGTTGGAGTGCCGGCATGCTGTACTGCTCACATTGACGACGCGGTTGTGCGCTCCTGAGGGTTCTTCATTCTTCGCCAGTAGTGCACCTCATTGGGTGGTAAGACTTGCACACCCAGACCGCTGCCAGAACGCGAGGTTGCGAATATAATTAGAGGTCGAACGTGAACGGTTTTGGTGAGGAGTTGTGTTATGCCTTGGCCAATCCCGCGGTTGGAACCTGTGACAACAATGGTGAGGTCCTCAGACATGTTGGTAGCAAGACTGCTTTGGAAATATATGTTGGAGAACGCGGAGACTTTTCGACCTTGAAAAACGAAGCTTCTGTATAGTAGGTTTGGTGGCAGTCGTGATGTCAATTCACGTGAACGACGTAACTAGCAGTATTGCATCTACCGATGACTTTTGGACGTTAGTGCAAGTCAAAGTGACGCAAAACACTGTTAAAAACAGCTCCCCAGTAACAGGGATTTGAATTATGTATGGTAGCGTAATTATTGAAGATGTTCCAAAAGAGCTTCTCAAAAATACTAACGGCTCAAGCAGGCGTAAGCCCAACCTTCGTCCCGTTCCGCGAACAGCAAGTCAATGTTAGTGATTCCTCCCACGGCCCAGGGTCTCTACTCTCTATATCCGCAAATTCTTGCACCAATCTTACAGTCACATAGCCTGCTTCAGTGAGAGCATATTGCTGCCCAAGACAGATCCTCGGCCCGCCATTGAATGGCAGATATTCCCATCCAGGACGAAGACTTTCCCAGCGCTCAGGCTTGTACTCGTCGGCATCAGGTCCATAGAGATCCTTGCGGTGGTGCATAGTGTAAGGTGAGTATCCGACCATGGTTCCCTTGGGAACAAAGAGTGGATGCTGGCCATCTGGACCACCACCCAAGGGAAGGACTGTGTCACGAATGGCGAGGCGAGAGTTCCCCGGGACGACAGGGTGAACACGGAGAGCTGTCAATGGTCAGCCAGTCAAGTATTGGTCAGAGGAGAGGGTAACCTGCATTCGTTCAAGCACCACTTCAGATACTTGAGGTTCTTCAGCTCTTCATATGTTGGTGCTCGCCCTCCCAAGAAGGCAACTTCATCTCTTAGCTTGGCGTAGATGTCTGGCCGCTTTGCGATCTGGAAGAACATATTACTCAGCAGACTAGCTGTTGTGTCACGTCCAGCTAGCAAAATGTTGACAAGCTCGTCTCTCAGCCTCTTCCTGTCGGTCGTCTGCTTCGCCAGCTCATGAATAAAGATGTAGCGCTCCTCCTTCTGCGAGCCCGTGTTCTTCTCTTCGTCCTGTTCTTGCTTGAACCTGATTGCATCATCGACAAACTTGTCAATGTAGGCGTGACAGATGCGGATAGCCTCTTTGCCTTTCACATTCTTTCTGAAACGATCGAGAGGTCCAAGGCGGAGTCTCGTGACAATATCGTCTTGTGCGTAGTTGAACATCTTTCCAAAGATAACGTCCTCGTTGTTGTCGTCTTGTTGGTCAACCATGCGCAGTGTGTTTGTCGAGTGGTTGAAAAGAAATTCTGTAGCAGTATCGATGGTTAGACAGAAAAACAGCTCTTGCAGATCGACTGTTGAGCTATCCTTTGGAATATGCTTGAGCATGAGCTTGAAATGGCGTTCGAAAGCCTCAAGATCAGCTACCTGATCCCTTGCAAAGTTCGGTCGCAGCAGATGACGGCTATTGGCCCAGCGCTCACCATCAGCGTTGAAGATGCCGTGACCCAACAACGGCGTGAATCCTTTTGTTCTGTTACCGAAGCTGTAGTCCTTAAACTTCAAGCTCAGAATCGTCTTTACGTTTTCCGGCTCGCAGGTGGCGATGACTGGTTGGGTGGCCATTCTGGTGTGAAACGTATTTCCCATGCGCTCGAAACGCTTCTTGTTCTCTTTCAGTAAGATGTGTTTTTTGCTGTTAGTACCCATAATGCGCATCACATCGATACCTAGAATTGGATCTTTGTTGAAAACCTTGATGCATGGTTGGCAGCCTGTGCACCATTAGCATCGAACATGCACGTTTTGCATGGACGTACCGTTGGCTTTCTTGAACTGCCGTCGCGCAAGGTAGAGAGTGATTTGTGTATAGAGAATGTAAGAAACAAACGCGCCCAAAAGCACGAACAAGAGGGGTGAGTGTGCCATGGTGTTGAGGTTGTGGAGATTGGCGGTGGTTGGCTAAAAGTGATGATGTTGTTGCAGATGACGTAACAATCTGCGATCGAGCCTTAGTCGTCGAATATGAGGATGCAATTCCTGTGTAGCCTGGATGTTACTTACGATGCAATACGCTCCTGTAAGATGACTTGTAGTTGTTGATCAACACGTGCAGAGGGCTTGGCCTGCAATCGTGATGTGAACTACTAGCAGTGAGGCTTTGCGGTTGGCTTCCTCGTTTTCTTTTGTATTGCTTTAACGGCCAACACCTCGATGGTGTCTCTCTGTCTTGATGTGTTGTTTCTTGTGCTGTCAAAGTCTCATACTATGTAAAAGACATTTGTATTAAAATCTCCAGAGTTCGGCCGAGAGAGCGTCCGTTTGTGGCTGTGCGTCTCGTTGGCTAAGATAAGCCAAGTGATACTACAACTCTTGTACGTCCAGATTGTGGGGTAAGACGGGCGTACAAAGGGGTGTTTTTCTCCCGTCGGCTTCGATAGTAATCAATCTCACCATGAATGCGGCATGGGAGAACTTAAGAAGTTCTCACACGACTCCACCCTTTGAAGGCAACTAACGGAAGGAATCCATAAAAGAGGAGCCATGCTCCACTATGGGTGAACCCAAAGTCCGATTTGCCCGCTTGACGTTGCGTTCATCGCGAGCTAGCGTTGGTGTCTTTGCACTCGGAGATGCCGTTGGCACGATGTGCCGGTTTTAGAGGCTAACTAGATCAGTTCTGATTGGTCAGTTGCTCGCGATGAGCACCGCTTGTGGTAAAGATATATTACACTTGCCAAGCGCCGGTCCTGGGAGAAGACGTCGTGCCGAATCATTAATCGGTGAAAGGAGACATATGCAAATCGGAGCCTACAGCATGTGTAATGGGCGGTGCGAAAAGGGAAGCCTGAGCACTCAGTACGAATGCGAAACGTATTCACATGAATTTCAAGAAAGCACATTGATACAATTCCTATTGGTCACGCTGAAAACTTCTGCCTTCGCTGTGATTTCAGACTATCCGCTTGACGAGTTGGTCGTTTCCCTCCCCAGGCACCTCATATGCTGGCTGTAGTCCTTGCAGACATGTTTGACCTCTTAAAAATCACTCTCCTTGACTGTCTCTGTACGACCCAATGAAAAGGTGGCTCCAATACCCCACAGTGCCGCATCATCTACGCACATGACAGCCTGTGTGACAATTGGAGCTTTGGTTTACACGCCACGACTGTTGTGTAGAATTGATGTTTTCAAAAGCGGACAGTCAAGCGTAACTGATGCCGTGTTGTAAGCATTCGATATCGTATGTTGGTAATGCAGTTGATATATCATCAGAGTTGTGAATGCTTTTTGAACAGTACTTATATCAGTTAGCACTAGGACAGAGGGTTGCATCAGTTCTTTTCGACAAACACATCGCTATTGGCATAGGTGTGTGTTGGTCGTGAAAAGTAATCAAACTGTGCAACATCTTTGGCCTCGACATAACTGAGCCTTTTTTCTGATTGTGAACACATAAAGTAGAAGTACAAGGCCGGACGACATACATGACTGGAACATTATTCAGCCAAGCTTACTGGGAACCCTGCTTCCATAATCTAACGCATTCTTGGGCAACAATTGAATTCAATAGTAAAGCAACGCTTTGTCGTGCAACTTTTACAAGTAGTGAATGCTTTCTAGGGTTTTGATCGATTGGACTCACAATTTGGCACAAGCTTGTGATATCTCCAGCAAACTCGTGCCTACGGCTATGATGGCGCCTTTATCTCTTCTCGAAGAATAATCCAATGATGACCAGAAGTGACGCCCAACAATATCAGCTCCATGTTCTGTAGAAGCAGTTTCTCTTGAGCTACCGATTCTTTGTATCATCTTGTGCCCTTCAGTCTACGTTCTCAGGGTTGGAGTCAGACTAGTCATTAATGTTGCGCAGTGAGCCATAATGTGAATTAGTCTCCACGCCGACTTCGACCCGACAGACTTCATGGGTGGACTGATGTGGCATCATTGAAACCACAACAGATTCTTCTAGAATCTCCGTATGAACAAAAAGCGGGTGGGTAGCTCATAAAAATGAAGTAATGCTGCCCGTGCTTTGTTTCGTTACTGTTGGTACCAGCTGTGGCCTGTAGCACCAGATATCAGATTGTATGAAGAAGCTTCATACCCCGAACTAGAAACTAGCCTGGTCAGTCAAAAAAGAATTGATGAAGAGCCGCGAAGCAATCATTGCCAGTCCATTTCGGCTATGGTGACAATTTCGACAAGGAAATCGAATCTATCAGAGCACCACACAAGTTGACCTATAGGACCAACGAGAACACACAAGAACTTGGCATTGGCTTAATTATGAGGATTTGTTCCGTGAGAATGTCTATAGCTCTAGATTTTGGTCTACAAGCTGATGATCAAGTAGGGCATACTAAGTAGAGGGCAGGTACTGATGTGAGGGGCACCGTTCACATGTCATCAGTGCGAAACACCCAGGCACCGACTTGCAGATGCTAAAATTCGACAATATCAAGCCTCCCAGATCTGAAGCTCAACATCAACAACGCGAAACAAACTCCAAGCGGAACCCCATACGCAGAGGTCTTTACCTTACCACTTGTATTTGCGAGAGTGTGTTTGTAAAGAGCCCACCCTCAAGAGCGCCACCAGGGCATCCACCAGCCGATCTGATAGACGAGATCCACAACGATCGGATGCCTCCTTCGCTACGTTGAGTCTCTCTACTTCACGTACCAGCAAGACATGCTCAATCTTCGGACCTGATGTCTCGCAAGCCAACAGGACCTGATGGGCGAAGTGCGGATGTAGGGTCGCCATTCTCGAGCGTTTCAGCAGCATGAGCCACAACCGATAATGGAAGAGTTCTGGGAGATTCGTCTTCATAGAGAGGGCTAGGTTCAGACTGGGATTCCGGTCGGTTTGTATGCCTAGAATTTGAGGTGGCATGGTTCTTGACATGTACTCGCTTCTTTGCAGTCAACATTGAGTCGCTATATGTACAAAGCTCTGACCTCACTCCTCCAGTTCGGATCAAACGCGAATGAGTTACGGCGACGGAGTCCCGATGGTTACGGAACTTCAAGTCAGCCTCATCGATATTGGACAGTTTTCTTTCTGGGCTCTGCGTTCCTAGCTTTCGACGGGCCGCGATAAGACGAGCTGACCAGGCATCTTGGTCAGGTACCAGAAGCATTCGTTCCGTTACAACGACTGAATTACCAGGTGAGGTATCTCGCAAGGGTGCGATAGCCTCGAACTCGTCCTGTGAAGCAGCCCTCGACATCTGAGCACTGACAGGGCGCGAGTTGTGGCGTGAGTGAGCAGCACTAGCTCTTTCGCTATTGGGTGGTGCAAAGATCACAATGTCTTCATCATCCACTACGGCGGATTCGTGGTAAGGTCGGCGACCATCATCGTCTGGGAAGACCACGATTGTGGGCTTGAAGGAGTCTGATGATGGATTCCAGGTTCCAGACCACTCGGTGAGCTTTGTATTGACACGTTCGAGGCCCCTAGTAGCTTTTGAGCCGATTGCTTCGAGCGCCTGGCTGGCGGAGGAACTGCGTCTATGTATTCTTGCGCCATGTTCCGGGGGCACGTCATCCCAGATGACCTCATAGCTCCCGCTGCTCGATTCCACGACCTGCATGGTGGGTGTAGCAAGATCGTTTTCATCATCTAATCTCGATGGCGGAGGATCCAAATATCCAGGGTTCGATAAAGTGGGAGCAATGGCAATGACATGGACATCCGTACGAGTAACAGCCGGAGATGCTGGGGAACTTCTGGCCAACCCAGCTGTACCAGGACACAACAGCGCTTTTCTTGAATCCCGTTCTTTTTTGTTTCTCTGATGTTCCACCGTCTTGCCCGAAGTCTCTACGCAAGATGGCACAGGGATCGAGGTAGCGTCTTCGAAGTCAACGGTCTTCATGCGCCGCAGCTTTTGACTTTCAAGAATGTTTGTCACATCCGTCGCGGATTCATTGGGAGGTGTTGTATTCGCACTTTTTGCTTTCTGCTTCAAACAAGTCTTCAAAGGCTTGTTCGACACCCTGGAAGTTTTCCGTAAGTCCGGATCGGAATTTGGGCGCACAAACGAGGACCATCCGAAGTTTGTTCTTGTTTCTTCGCCTTCTTCTTCAGTATCCGGGCTATTCGTATCACTTTCACATAGATGTTGACCAGATCTGGATGCGCTTGAGTTGCTTATGTTGTTAAGCCTGGCTACAATCGCCGGATGTCTCACTACTTCCGGGCTGGCCTGTCCTCTGAACCGTGATATTGTTTCAATCTGCGAGCTACTGGACGATCGGCGCCACTTTAGCCAGGGTGGTCGCAATGGTGCACTCGAAATGGTTGATGTACTCGAACAATTTGCGGCTTGAGCAGATCCTGCTGGAGTTTCTTGAGACCTCATCCGTCTTCGTAGCCCTAGTTCACTGCTCGACTTTCGCATTGAATGTGGCGTGTCTGTAGGTTGCCGACGCTTGCCTTGACATCCTTCATCCTCACCCAGGTAACCTGGGTCGCTATCCGCCAGCAAAAGCTCATAGTCTTTGCCACCAGCACTTGTGCCAACGCTCACATATGGAACCGCCTTCGATATCGCACCAAGCAATCCGGACATGAGGACTAGTTTTTCGGAGTGCGACGGTCTTCTCGCAGAGGAGGCCCGTGGTTGGGATACCTTATCAGCTGTGAGCTACGCTGATGGGCTAGGTTTAAGGATGGATCGTGTATGTAGGTCGAGGAGTTTGAAAAGAAAGCGGTTCATGGAGAGTAAGGTGTACATCACATGGTTCCAGGATAACACACGTGTTTACTGCCTATCCGATTTTCAACATTTCGGGAAAGAACTTTTGCCTTGTCATGACACTTTCTAGAAGTGATGAAACTTGGCTGAGCTGAGGAAGTTGCGCTCGGCAGCTACTGTTCTACCGCTGGATCATGGACAGATCTCTCACAAGCGTCGACAGTATCTCTGCTTACGGAGACACTCAGATATTGAAACCTACAATTGTTGGACTTTATCAGAAGATATTGAACACCATGACAGCGGAATTCTGCTTGCTCAGATGCTTATTGGTTGTACCTAGTCACCCTGCTTGGCTCTACCTTGGCAGCTTACTGTCTTTTCGAGTATGGCCTTAAGGTAACCCATCTAGGCGGTACCTTCCCTCTTCAGCAAGTCTGCCTACCTAAAGCCCTTCAATTCGGCCCATCATTTGGTCTTAAGTCTCTACCAAAATAGCAACACTTCAGACTAAGATACTAGTGGCTGATCGTGGTAACAGGTGTAGGTGTATCTATATAAACCGCCTGCATGTGCACTACAAGTGCCATAGAACCCCAAAGTTGCCGATCTGCTGTACAGAATGTACTCTCAGTCACTTTTCATCCTGTCAGCCTTGGTAGCTGCCACTACTGCAAACATTTGTCCCATTCTAGGTCCAGTCTTCCCTACTCCAAGCGAGCTTCATTCGTCAGTTACTTTTCAAGACGCGTTGCAAGAGATCCAAAGCGCTATTGATGAAGCGTTCGCGAATGGAAACACTAAATATGGAAAAGTCAACCCGAATGATACATATTCTATCCAAATCTTCTCAACAACGTCTGCGAAGCCCCTCCTCGACTACCATCGACGTGGGCCTGCTGTGTTAGGAAACAGAACAGTTGATGGTGACTCTGTGTACCGTATTGCCAGTACTTCTAAGCTGATAGCAGTATACTTACTTCTGCTCGAGGCCGGAGAGAATATCTTCGGCGAAAAAGTGGCCAAGTATATAACTGAGCTCGAAGGTATAGCACATTGGGACGATGTCACGATTGGGTCACTCGCTGGATATGTTAGTGGCACAGCTGCTGAGTGTGAGTTTCCATGTTCACTTACAACTACAGGATTGCTGACCCACACAGTTTTTGATACAACTACTCTCCCTGGTGGCGATTTGACTGCAACGTTCCCAGGCGCGTTTCCACCATTATCCGCAAACGAGACAACAGGATGCGGTTATGGCCCAAAAGGATGTACTCGAGATGTTTTCATTAAAAATTTGCTGGATAGGCGCCCAACATATCTGCCAAATACTACACCGGCATACGGTAACGCGGCTTTCGCCGCACTTGGTCTGGTTTTGGAAACGGTCTCGAATTCTTCCTTCGATGACACACTCCGTGATCTCCTCATAAATCCATTACGGCTGAATGGTACCTCAACTTCAGCACCGCTTGATCTGACACACGCCATTATTCCAGGAAATGCGACCATTTCTGGCTGGGATATCGACATTGCCAACGCTCCCGGTGCTGCCATGGGCGGCCTCTTCAGCACTCCAAACGATCTTTCTGCGATTGGTCGTGCGATCCTATCCTCTTCTCTTCTACCAACCTCGACAACACGGGCTTGGCTGAAGCCTACGTCCTTCACATCTTCGCTTCTTGGTGCCGTCGGCCGTCCATGGGAGATTTTCCGCGCCGTGGTTGACACACAGCATAATCGTGTAGTCGATCTGTACACCAAAGGAGGTAACCTTCCTGGCTACGGGGCAAACTTTGTGTTGATCCCAGACTTTGATGTAGGATTTGTCGTAATGATGGCAGGAGAAGCAGGTACTGTTGACACAGTCATCTCGAGTGTAATAGTTGATAAACTATTGCCAGCACTTGATGAGACAGCAAGAGTAAAAGCAGAAACTGAATTTGCTGGCACATACACTGCTACCAACGGGCTGAACTCTACTGTTAAGCTGACTACATCGCCTAAGATTCCAGGTCTTAGTATTGAGGAATGGACTAGCAATGGTACCGATCTGCGTCGCTCGAGATTTTGGAGGAACACAGAGTTTTTCCAAATGTATCCGACTAATGTCGTGAGCGAGGATGGCAAAGAGATTTCGTGGCGATCAAGTTATATCTCGATCCCAGACACTGGATCGCCATTCGATGCCTGCCCTTCTTGGTTTGGTATTGATCGCCCAGTTCATGGAATTTACGGAATTGACGAGTGGGTATTTCATATTGGTGAGGATGGGAAAGCCTGGGGCCTAGAGCCCAAGGCACAAAAGATTGTTCTGGAGAGGCAATGAAAAGTTCTATCGCAAAACAAACGATTCAGGTCAACCTGGAATCATCTTTCATAACTCTAAGGTGTCCGGTTATAGTTCTCTGTGGGCTACTACGGGTCTGATAACTACCGCTATCACGTCATAAATAGTAGTAGTAGTAGTAGTAGTAGTAGTAGTAGTAGTAGTAGTAGTAATAGTAGTAGTAGTAATATTGTATTGACGTCCCAGTACATTTGGCATTCTGTTCAGAATTTTGGGTGATATTGCTCGAATCTCTTTTCAGTACATCCGTAATGCAATCATCGCTCACTGAACTCCAAAAATGTCTTCAGACCTCTATATCTTCAAGAGTATCTGATTGCTCTATTCCTTTTCTTGGAATGTACAAGGTGACGTGCTTTGAGTCTCATCAAATGCGTTCAGATCAACCAAATTAAAGAGACATACCATTTTTATGGAAATAGGCCATGACTTGGATTGACACATCCCAAAATAGGCACTCTAAATTGCATTGGAGGTTATTTCACTTTCTTTTACACATTTAGTACTGCATATGATTCTTTGGGTTTGGCCAGAGCCTTTCTGTTCGACTTACCGCAAAGCCAAGGCTGCAACATTGCAAGGTCACATTGCTGGATTCGGCAGAAGCTATCAAAATCAGATCTGTGCTGCTGATTTGAGGTTCCAAATTGATGAGAGCTCATTGACATCGCATGAGCGTCACTAGTGTCAGCTGTTCAGAGAGGAGTAAGACTACGGTATATTTGAAGAGTGCATAAATTTACCACGCCGATATCTGGTTGTTGTTGTTGTTGTAGAGAGTTCTTTTTGATATTAAATAAATTATCTGGAATTTTAAGTGCTACCGAGCGATTATTTTCAATATTGATACACGGGTTTCTGCAAAATGTAGGGATTGGAAAAAGGTATTTCCGCCATTGAAATCACTACTAGATACTAAGACAGTCAAGTCTCAGAAGCGCCTACTAGTCGAAACGGCTTGCTCTGGTTCGCAATCGATTTAGCAAACTATTTTGTCTTTTCATCAGCCATGTGAAAGGATCTAATCGTTTGTGGCTTTTTGATAACACCTTTTGGCGACCTGCCTAAGATCACATCTGAGGGCATGCAGCTAGATACATCACGGCCACCTCTCGGCATCTCGAGCGTTACAAAATGGACTGACAGGCATTATCATAATCTTGATTTCAGGAAAACCCCTGTCTCTGACTGAACTGATGACAGCTACATATACCTTACCGGATGCACCAGAGCTCATCTCGTCTTACGCTGTCTTAGACTTTCAGTAGACATTGAAACCAAACCAAACCAATCAATCAATGAAAGAATACAAGAAAGTCATCCCTAAACAAGACAAATTGATGGGTAAGCGTGGAGACCCTACGTACGGTAGCAATTTACGAGCGAGGTAAATCTCATCTGGCAGACACTTCGTGATGACCCATTCTAGCAGTCTAGAGCAAACACTGAATAGTAACAAACATCAAATAAACAAACCATAATGCAGCATGAAATATTGAACGCTAACTCAGAGAGACATTAGTAGATAAACATAATGTGTTTAAAGTTCGAGCGTCTACTGTATTGGATGGATTGAATTTATATTTAACCTCCTATCCGATTCATAGACTATATAAAAACGAGAAACGCAAAATGAATCTCTAATAATAAGGGGGTTTGTGTCAAATGAGGGTGGTTTCTATACTAGTACAAGAGATGATGTGGGTTGAGACCTAAGGACCGATGCAGTGCAAGCAGAGCAAGCAAAGCAAAAGGTGGAGGTAAGTGTAATATGAAGAAAGTGCCAGCCCAGCCCTCCATTTTTTCCTCCAAAAGTTCGGCATCTCAAGGCTTTGCTGGCTGCCTGGAATTGAGTTGTTGTCAAGTCTCAGAGACTGACGGTCGGTATATTGGGAACTACGTGCAGTTCCAGTCGTTGTGCTGTGGTGAAGAGCCGGTGCTCTGGCGAATCGGTAGTGCCTCTGGGTGAGCAGAAGCGTTTTTCGAATTGAGCATGGCGGTGCTCTTGTGTTCAAACAACAGAAGTAAAGAGACTCCTGTTGTGATGCATATCGTGGTGTTGAGGTGAAAACTCTGTGCTGTCTTACCACAGACGGTGTTCATCATCTCTTCCATCGACAAGACGTCTCCGCGCTGGCTCTGAGTTCTGAAAGAGTCAGGTTCCCAGGGTTCACCACGTGGAGGTGCGGAGTCCGATTTCGAAGCCCGGGTCAACTGTGTTGATTAGGCCTTTCTTTGTGGTGTATAAGAATTTTTGATGCTATCATCCCCAAATGGTCTATCCAAATACATCACCATGAAATTTTCTTATGACAAAACGTGACTTCGATTCATGTTTCAGACAGAAGTTTATATCCATTATAACAACATAAGAGTGACTTTGATGATTTCGGCTCCAAATTCGACGTTTTCATAAGCTTCGACGATTGCGGTAAATTAGGTTCTGTCATAAATTAATAGCTTGGGATACGATTCCATGGATCAACTCTATCAACACTACATACGGCAGTGAGCAAGAACGGGGTGTAGAGCCAGCCAAGACGGCACGAATCTAGCACAACATCATACTATCAGCGTGTCTTGTGCAGCAGAAACCAATGATGGAATAAGCACTTTCAATGTAATGCAGTTCTCTTCTAGGTCGAGATGGTGGTGGTGGTGGTTAAAGTATAAGCTGATGATTGTTAGAATCATATCAATCGACTGAACATTCCGTTAGTTACTAAGAACCGCGCCACGAAGCCATTGTCGATGCACATCTGGTCATAAGAAGTATTACCGTACTATCGCTCTTCGGCGAGGGAATCATGTATTTTGAACTGGACGGTCAAAGTGGCAATTGGCTGGGCGATATGGAATGACATGGCTTAAATCTGTGGCATTGTTACATCAGGCGACCAACGATTTTATTGAATGCTATCTGTCCTCCAATTGAGGGGATCTAGATTGGATATGCTCATAGTTCTATAGCATCTATAGGGCGTACCAGAGGCTTACTTGAGCTTGGCAAAATTCCTGATGATGATTTCTTAGCGCTCATCATTGCCCATGTCAATCATGCGGCCTGCCCCTCTCGGTAAGCGCACCTGCAAGTGCTGCTCTTCTCCGCGACTCACAGCTTCTATCCCAGCAACGTGCGCTTCCCCAACTCTAGCTCACAAATACTACCAAGCAGGATCATTGGACAGTCGTTAATATATAGGATAAAGCGCGTTCCTAAATGTTCATCTCCACGCCACCTCCCGCTCCGGAGGGCGCGAGGCGAGGAGCCTAATGCAACTTCTTGCCTTGCAGCCAAACAACGAACAACGTGCCTGTCTGAATACGGAGGTACTCACAATTAACCCCATGCACCCGGTTCATGGGCTGGCTATAGTTCTGCAAGTACAATATAAGAACCTGGTGAACCCGCCAAGTGTGGCCACAAGGCACACGACTAAAACGCACGCGACCATCTTCAGATATGCTCTTCACCGCTTCCCTAAGCCTGCTAACTTTGCCGGTTGTGCAGGTTCTTGCCAACCCAACACCTAGAAACGTGGCGGCGTCTGTCAATGTGACAATTTGCAATGGCAAAACCTACACCTACTCCGCCCTCGCAGGCTATGGTAAGCTAGCCAGTGATGCGCGTGATAAGTTTGGCGATACCATTGGTGGTATTGGTAGTGCTATTGCACTGGACAAGAAAAGCTGGAAGAGCAAGAAGGGCGAGAAGGAGGCGTACCAAGGCATTGTATATGGTCTTCCAGATCGCGGTTGGAACACTCAAGGCACACAAAACACACAGAGCCGTATCCACAAGTTTAGTTTCGACTTTGAGATTGTGGAAGCTACTTTGGAAAATCCAGCATCGCCAAACTTCAAGCTCACTTACTTGGACACCTTGCTCCTTACTGGGCCAGATGGCACACCTTTGACTGGCCTTGATCCAACGGGCAACATTACGTATAAGGGCTTTCCAGCTCTTCCATTGGCAACATGTGAGATAAACATATGCCCTAACTTCTTTTCTTCCAAAGCTAACCATGTTTAAGACACTGGCGATGGGTTTGGCAACAACGGAACAGGAGGTTCGCGAATCTCTCTTGACACAGAAGGTCTCGTCCTCGGAGACGATGGCTCGTACTGGATCAGCGATGAGTATGCAGCATACGTCTACCAATTCGATAGAAGCGGCAGAATGATTCAGGCTATCCGTACTCCTGATGCTTTCATCCCATTACGAAACAGCACAGAATCATTCAGCGCTGCTTCCCCGCCAATCTACAATCAGGACTTTGAGATTTCCCCGGAGGATCCTTCCACAGGACGAGCGAATAATCAAGGTCTTGAGGCTTTGACCGCCAGCCCCGATGGTAAATACCTGTACACCATGTTGCAGAGTGCTACCATTCAGGACGGTGGCTCAAAATCATCCACACGCCGCAATACACGCCTTCTCAAGTATCGTGTCAAGAGCAAGTCCATCGACCTGGAAGCCGAATATGCTGTTCAGCTTCCTGTGCTCCCGACTGGTAAGGTCGCTGGCCAGTCGGAGATTCACTACATCTCCGACACACAGCTCCTTGTACTAGCGCGCGACTCAGGTGCTGGCCACGGCCAAGATGCGTCTGAATCCATCTACCGTAACGCCGATGTCATCGATATCTCCAACGCCACCAATATTAAGGGCAAGTATGACGCCTTCAACGCTCAGATTGCAAGCAACAAAGGCGTGCTGAAGAGTGACATTATACCAGCGACATACTGTCCATGGCTTTCGTTTAATGTGAACCTACAGCTCAATCGCTTTGGTGTCCGCAACGGAGGCGCACAAGACGCAAATCTTTTGAACGAGAAGTGGGAGAGTATCGCAATCGTGCCGGTTGATAGTGACTACCAAAACAAGGGTGAAGGAAAAGAGTACTATCTGATCTCGTTCTCAGACAACGACTTCATTACTCAGAATGGGTATATCAACTTTGGCAAGCAGCCATACAAAGACTCTTCTGGATACAACCTTGATTCGCAAGTTCTTGTGTTCAAGATCAGGTTGCCAAAGGGCGCGAAACCATGGTAGTGGACTCCGTTCTTTTATAAATATCAACAAAATAAATACTGCGCAAGCAGGTGATTATGTTTTGAGAATTATTCATATCACATAGTGAATGGTGTCGGTACATAAGTGCCGAGTATAAGACGTCACTTGTTTCTGTGCCGTATCGATAAGCGCCACAGCCTTGAGCCACACGCATTTGTTTACGACCCACTTTACATAGCAACCACAGTTCCTTTCTACCCCACGACGACCTTCTACTGACCTTCACCCTTGAAAAGATCTATTATACTCAATCACCATGTCGCGGGCGCACCGGGAGTCGTTAACGCCTATGGATTTCGAGTATGATAATAAGCAGGGCCCAGTTGACCACCGTTCACCTTTCATGAACATCACCAACTCGCCTGCAAGAAAACGTGAGCCTAACCCTTATCAATTCTGTTCGATTACAGCAGAAGGAGAACCTCAGTTGATTAAAGGGCCTTTGTTTGGTCAGCCAGGTCCCAACACACAATTCGATTCACCATCCAAGAACCCATTTGCAACGCCGAACCGCCTGCGCGAGACTGCGGCCGCTTTTCCACAAAGTGGCGGTAAGCCACTTCCTTCACTACCACCACACACAAGTGCTTGGACACCACGTACACCGGCGGTCGAATATGATTTCAGCTCTGGCGGCGAGACTCCAAATACACCGGCGCAGGACAGCGAACAGGCGACACCAGATACACAAATGGCGGGGAAGATGCGGTTGCTGATGGACAGCACTAGCCCCAAGAAGAATGGACGTAGACAGAGTTTGTTTAAGCGCATCTCAACTTGGGGTAGCCCAAGCCCAGCGAAAGAGTCAATGAAGGAACTGGAGAAAGAAGTCTCGCGCAAGCACTACACCAAGAATATTGAACACCGAGTGTCGAAACGGCGCTCAGAACGTGAACGGTCAGATAGGTCGCGAAAGAAGCAGCTCATGTTGCGCGTTGAAGATGACGAAGAGACCGATAATGAGCTGGCACGCATGCAAAAGGGTACACCGAAAGAGCAGGGCAAGGCGATTCAAACATACGGCACCAGCATCGCGGGCTTCTTCCATTGGATTGAAGCACACCCTGGGCTGCCCTCTGTCCTTTCTTGGTACATGCAGTTTACCGTCAATGTCTTCTTGGCGCTTTCTTTCATGTACGTTGTTTACCTCGTGTACAGCGGTATCATGGCAGATGTGGACATCGAGTCCAGTAAGAAGCGTTCGGAAATAATGGTTGAGATTGCGCAATGCGCAACCAACTATCGTACCAACCGGTGCGATCCGGACACGCGCGTTCCTGCTATGGAAATGGCATGCAGCAACTGGGAAACATGCATGAATCGCGATCCAAACAAGCTCGCTCGGGCGAGCGTCACAGTCAAAACATTTGCCATTATCATCAACAGCTTCTTTGAGGAATTCAGTTACAAGTCTATGGTATGTTCAACTCTTCTTATCTGCGGGTTCTTTTGACTAGGAATAAAAGCTTGGAACAGGCGTGAATCCAGCAAGAAGGGGGAGAAAGAGCTGTACGCGATGTACGGCTCTAATGCCCACCTTTCAACATCCTGCAATCAAGTAGCAATCCTGCAATACTCTGAAATAACGGGTTCTTTTCCAAAAGATCATCAGCCTCAAATCGACTACTAGCAGCATACATCGCACCCTCCAATTTTCATAGGCCTTCGCTAACTTCAACCTACAAAACAGATCTTTCTAGCGATCATCATCTTCGGCGGCTTCAATGTCTCGAACTGGGCATTCGGACTGCTTCGTCAGCAACATGCTCAGCCGCAAACACAGTACAGCGATTACGCTCCACCGTCACAGACTCCGCACCGTATCAATTCCAACAATTACATCGAAAACGGCCAGCAGGGTTGGCAGACACCGTACCAGACTTCCTATGAAGGGAGAGGGTTCATACAGTCTTCGCAACCACCAATGTTACAGCACACGCAGAGTACACCGGCATTGCCAAGCTATAAGCAGGAGGGGTCGATAGAGGACCTGAAAACGCCGAGGCGGAGAGGCGGCTTCCGGTAGTCCTACTGGTTCGACTATTCTTCTGGGAGTTTCTCTTTTGAGCGCTGCTCTACGTTCAGCACGGACTACGTCTCATTTAGCACATTTCTTTGGTCATCTTCTCTTGTCTTTTGCATGGCTCCTGGTTGATTGGTGCCAATGGAACGCAGCCACAGATGAGGTCTGTCCTTTTTGTATATTTCTTGTAGTTATTCTCACCATCATCACCCGACTGCCAATGTCAAGTTTCCATGACGCAATAGTTTTTCATTGTCAGACCTTCGTAAGCGCCATTGCCACATTTATTGGCCAGCTGTATGCAAAGGCTATAGCAAAAGCCGTACTTACTTCACTCTGTCCTTTCTGCACATATTTTGATACTGCCTGTTCACCAGAAAGCCAACAAGGCTACAGCGTGCTGCTTTTCTGACAGGTCGCACCAAAACGGCGTCCAAGAGGCGATATGCGAGCTTGTCTTTGCTATGGCAGCATTGGCTTTCGAGTATCCGCCAGCAAGCATCCATATTAGAGTGAACTGTAATCACTGGGCCATATGGCTGCTAGAGCTACCACAATGCCCATGCAAAAGCTGTCCCCCATCATTTTTGAAAGAATACTCATATGGTCCCATGTGCTATACTGGTTGTTGTGGGTAATGTTTGATTGATTGATCGATTTTCATTTAACGTCTGTGGGAGTCTAAGAGTATATAAGACGAGATGATTTACTCATCTAGTAAAGCTGGGATGTTTTCAAGGGTGGTGTTCTGTGATTGTGGGTAATGTTAAAGCCTGCCGTTCTCACACAATTCACTACCACATTTCGTTACCACCAATGAGTCCAGTAAACCCCACGGACAGTGCCACACGAGCGTCTAGAATCCCGTAGAACAAGGTCTTGCATCCAAGTTGGAGCTCGGGGGAAATTCCAGAGTTACTTATCTTTTTGAATCTGCAACCGACCGTCAAGCCACTATGAACGACTTCTAGCAAGGATCTACCTAACTGCTCTTATTATTGCCACAGCCTCTCTTCTACCATCGCTGCCCGAGTCTTCCTCGACGAGATTACCAATAAGTAAGTCATGAGGCCTGTTTCTCATTCGCAGTGTTCAAGGCTAGACCTGATCGATATCGATACGTATACTCAAAAGCAAAATACCGAATGTTTTAAGTGGATTCGTGCGCCAGTACCTAAATAGAAGAGGAAAGCGATGACATCAATGATCAATAAATACCACGGCACCGCGCCGACTTTTCGCAATTTGGTGTAGCGTCTAACACTTTGTCCTTTTCGGCATATCGAGCTGAAGGAGACACCTAGAAGTTTGTGGCTAAATTTACAGCAGCATGTCGTCTAGATCTGAAATTTATGATGGTAAGATTTGGTGCCAAATGCAGCCAGTCTTGACCTTATAGGCTGACGCAAAGAAACAAAAAAAAAGAATTACAAGTACCCGCAACGCCGCCCCATTCGTGAGCTGTTGCAATAATCGTAACATCATGAAAAGAACCATAAAAGGTGCCTTGAATTCGGTGGAGTCATCCAGAGAATGTTGTGCAGTTCAGGCAATTTTCAAAAGTGTGAGAACGTCAAACCTGAGCGACAGCGACTCAGCAGCCGAGAGGAAAAGCGTGACATTTACAGCATGGTCCAGTCACCATCGCCGTCACCCGACTCGCTGACAGTAGCCTGGGCAGCAGACACTGCAGGCATAAGCTCAGGGCTCGACATTGGGCTGTGCAAAGTCGCGGTTTCTATCATCTGGGAATGGTGCACCAAAGCGAATCCTTCGTCTTCGCTTACAGTATCAGTGATGGTGCTCATCTCTGGCACAGGTTCAGGGTGACGAGACCTGTGGGGTAGCATCGTGGTCATACTTTTATCGATCGTGGCTAGACTCAACGATGACTTCGGCTCAAGTTGGACATTTTGTCTTCCATCCTTCAAGAGCAATCGAGGCCCACTGTGTGAGATACCCTCTATGTTAGCCTTGGATGACCCGATCGCACTCTGGCCAAATGTGCCCTTCCAATAAAACTCTTCATCCGATGTGGTAGAGACCTCAGCTTTTATGGCCGCAGATCTTGCCTCGTTCCCGCTAGAGGTTCCCGATGCAATGCCTTCAGGGAGTGAATGTCGGTCCGATGTTCGCGTTGTTGTCTCGTCGATTCTTGCACGCTTGGACTTGCGTATCGTCTCTGGACCAGGCTCTAGCCCTGTGCCCATTTCTTTGTTGTACTTCTCGAGTGCCGCTGCAAGTGCAAAAGGCGAGACACTGTGCTCGGACAAGTTTGGAATAATGGGTAACCTAGGCTTCGGACTCAGTGTTCTTCGACGAAGCGACAAAGCAACTGGAATTATGTTTGCTTCGGCAGGTGCCGGCTCGCTCGAGTTATCGTAGAACATCTCACTTGGCAGGTCGCGAGACGAGAGAGTAGTAGGAGGTTTACTTGATTCAGGGACAGTGCAGGATGGCAAACGAATAATCTCAGCAGCACCTGTCATAATGTTTAGGATGTCATACACTAGGGGATTTTTACCGGGTTCACTCACCGTCATCTTCGAAGTTCCTTGCAATGTTAGTCCGGCAGAGGTCTTGACGGAACGCCGGGATCTCGTGAACAGCTGTTAGAAAGTCCATGCTTTCCCCTAGTTTGTGGTAATGATACACTGCGACACAGTAGTTGAGCAGTGTGTCGACAAGGTTATGTTCTCGGCGCCCACTGTCACTGGAAAAGTGGTCGTATATGAATCGAATTGTATCGAGAAGATCTTTCGGGGGCTTGGGCAGGCAACAAGCATACTCGATTTGGCAAGAAAAGTTTCCATGCGCCATGATCTGGAGCTCTGGCACATCGAAGTCCTCAGCGATCTTATACGTCTCGGTATGCTGTAGAAGTAGGATGCTGTTTTCACCTGGTTCGTTTGCAAGATAGCTGCCAGTGTAGCAGTATCGTACAAGTGATATAATAGCGTTCTCAGACGAAACCTCGATGCTCGCTTGAAGCCTACCCTGTGAATTGTATTCGAACGTATGATAGAGTAGGGGGCATGTATCCACGAACTTGAAAGGGTTGATATTGTCTGAAATGTGTACGACTTTGCCGCCAGGCAAGACTGCCTTCAGAGTTGCATCGCTGGTATCGTACTTGCTGGCGGCCTCTTCAATGAGGAAACTAAGGTCGTTCATTGTGACAGACCCAGGTCCGTTAGTTTCCATGATTGATAAGAGCGAGGATGGAGCTGTCAGCACAAGGCAAATTTCAAGCCACCAAGAAAGAGGATCTGAAGTGAATTATAAGGATGTAGGATACTGGTGAGATTATCTCGAAAACAAGGAAATTGAAGTGCAGCCTCAGTCTGATGAGCTTTGATTGACCGACTGCAGGATTAGGCTACAGCCTGATAGAGTGGCTGTTCAGATATTCGATCAATCTGATTCGTTCCAAAGACGGTCCTTGGTTCGCTTCTTTGAGAGTATCCGGGAATACTCGGGGCACAGGATCGGCTCTGTACTTGATTGTGATTATGAGGATAACGGTTTGTGAGAGTGCCACGAAGAAGTTGATGGTTCGTGAGCGTGTCACGGAGGGCGGGGGAGGCTCAAGAAGCCCTGAGCAATGCGGTACAAACCGGCGCCAGCCTGCCCCTTGAATTGGCAAGGCTCAGCTTTAAGATTCATCCAATGGTTGCTTACAATCATGGTGTAGCCTTGTGTAAATACCTGAGAGGTCAGCTGCAATGGTCTTGGTGTTGAGGCGGAGGGAGGGGTGAAGGACCCTTGATGTCTGTGCGCGAGCTTCAGCCACATGCCATGACGATCGTCTCGCTACCAACGTCGTCTCCTAACATTCACAGCCTCACGATTATAATCGATGTCCTGAGTCTCCCTCTCAGCTCAATCTGATCGTGCCCCCAGCTTAGCCACGGTATTGTTCTTTCGAGCATTGGTGGCTTAGCTAAGTTGCTCCTCACTGCCGCATACGATGGGGCTGCTCTCTATCCTCCCCGCAAGCTTCTCAACCATTGAAACATGGCTCACTCGTATATTTGTAAGTATTTGTGCGTGCACATTGCTAAGCAAGCAAATTGATTGTACTGTGCAGTTGGTTTTTGGTCTTGTCATGATTGGTCCATGGGCCGCACTTGTCATTTATGACCTGATACTTTACGTCTTTCGTGCCGTTACCTACGAGATACCCATGGTGGGCGGCCGCGCCCGAGGAAAGACACGACCACGCGCACCCAGCCTTACAGAACGACCGAGTGGTCATCGCAGGAGATTCAGTCTCGCACGACCCAAGGATGACTTGGTACACAGCACAGGTGCATCAACAGCGAATGCATCGGATGCATCGGATGCATTAGATGCTCGGTCTCGACACATGTAGGGAGATTCGTACAGTGGCTTTAGTAATCAATAGCAATTTTCCAGCTCATCACTGTAGTTGCTCTGGGGATGACCTTGAGTAGGAAGTGACAGAATATTTGCGACGGGCTTTACGGCCTTCTTCAAGCGAGAACATACGCTATAGCTCTACTATAATACCCTGCCTTAAGACAAGGCATGCGCACTGACATACTTGTAGATAAAAAGGCCGAGGCTAGAAATGTAAATCACTTTCAACTTATATCCGCCAACTCGGCGTGGACTCATGTAGCGATAAGGCTTCACTCAAGGCCAACACCCCGAGTAACATGTAGCTAAAAGTGTATGCCATAAACAAAACATTTAGCGCAGCTGAACGAGTGGAGCCTGGGCCTGGGACTTTCTCTACAAATGTCTTGCCGCGGCAATGTTCTTCTTGCAGTCCATGGTCCCATTGACTATGATGCTGCTTCTGCTGATCGACGGCTTTGAGTCTCCATACAGTCCCGTGTTCTAACAAACCATCCTAACGAGACTCCAACATGGGGTCTAGTACCATTGTGGCCAAACCGAAGGACTGTATTATGAACATTCGCTTAGATGCTGGGATGGTCAGTATGCTATTCCAGAATAAGCAGCTGCAAATTATGCAGAGGGTACATTCTTAGAATAGCTATTCTCAGGCCAATACAATATCTGAAAAGTTGCAATCAGTATGCTCTCGGAAAAGCTTTGATTCGAATTCGTGGGCCTCAATTCATATCTTCATTCTGGCGGCCGACAGTGTGACTTCAAATATGTCTCCTGATAGAAGAGGCTCGCAGCATGCCTAGTCATGGCTACTGTATGCAATGATTTTGAATAACCTCTGATGTTTACGTGCACCTTTGTAATTGTAAATCATAATTTGCCTGAATACTGATCTGCTGCGCTAAGAGCAATGCTATGCATATAATTGAGACTCTGACTCACCCAAAATCGCTTCGAACTCCATCTAGATGCAAAGATTCCGCCGCAATGTCATGCGAAAAGAAAAAAAAAAGCACATGCCCTTCGTCCCTGAATCCGGTAATAAATCGCCTCGGTACATCATCCACTTTCTTATCTTCGGAAGTACTCATTCCTCGCTTCACCATCCCTCTCCGGACTGTATGGTGTATACCCGCCCTGTGTCTGATGTCCCATCGGCGCTGCGTCGCTCAAAAGGTTGCGATCATCATGCAGCTGATACGGCTGACTCGCATTGCTCTCAACAGTTCCCAATCCCCGTTCCGGACTAGGACTGTACTCTCTCAGGTTACTTGGTGTCTGATGGTAGCCAGCCGGATATGTAACACCGTTATTCTCACCTGTCTGAGTCGATCCGCGACTCGACGAGCGGCCGCGGCCATTGTCGCCCCAAAGGATCGAGGGCGAGCTAGGACGACTGCTACAGCCGTACATGGACCCGCGGTCGGAGTTGAATTCAGAGCGGTCTTTGAAGTTCTCGTAGTCCATGTTTTTCTCTGATACGAACTCAAAGGGTCCAGTTGCAGAGGTTGCGATCTTGCCCGGATTTTCCTTACTCATGCGCTTCATAGAATAGACATCACTGAATGCTGCATTATCACCTACGTCGCCGTCGAGTCTGCCGCGGTAGACCTCGGCAAGAAGGTGCTTGCTCTTCTCAGCTACCATGGGAACGGTCAACTTCTGATATAGAGCAGGGTGTCCAAAGCGGGTTGCGACGCGATCGCGGCTGCGCAATTCTTTATCGATTGGTGTCTGAGCTTCGGTGCCCTTATTGGTGCTTCCGCGTGTGTAGTACTTCATCGAATGGTCATAGGTCTTCTTGCAGTAAAGCTTGAAACCTAAGAGGAGGAACGGCAAGGGAGCCATGGAAGCAGCCATCATGTATTGCTGCGTACCGCCCTTGGTACTCACAAGACATGCAGTGATGACATTTGCCAGGAAAACGCCAAACAGCATGCGGTTGAACAAGACGCGCCAAAAGAGGCCTCCTGTTTCGTTTTTAGTGCAAAAAACGTACCTATGAGCTATTAGCTTCAGCGGTATGTGCGGGCTGAGAGGGTACACATACATCAAAAGGTACTTCTTCATCCAGGAATCAATGGAGAAGTAGAACGCAGTGACAACTAGGGTTATTGGCTGTAAAGATCCAAAGACCAGGGTGACTGTCGAGTAAAATAAGAAATAGTTGTAGTAACTCGTGTAATCAAACGGAGGTGGGGCAGTACGTTGAATGAGCTCGCGAGGCGTGGGATTCAAGAACTTGCGTGAGAAAGAACCCCACGCCAGGTTCACGGCTTGTGACAAGTCAATGACCGCACCGAGGTTGCGCTGAACGAGCCAAGTGACCCAGTATGCAGATACATCACAGAGCGCACCCATGAGCTGCTGGAAAGGCTCGATGGATCTGACGACTGCTGTGAAACTCGAGTCGCCCTCAGCTGCCTTCAAGGCACTGGTAATGATCCTGAAGACCGCTGAAAATATCGAGAAAACGATAAGGTTGTTAAACACAAAAAATGCGTAAAGCTGATGGATAACGTGCTTCTCGCGGGAGCTCTTCGACTGATCGCCAGCTTTGATGGACAGACGACGGAAAATGATGGGTAAGAAGTAGTAGAAGAGCGAAGTCAGTGCCGGCGCTAGCACACCTTGCACAATAGCCCAGAATTTAGGATGGGTGTGCATCTCTGTATCGAAAGCATCCCAGAAAGCGGCCAGGTTACTGAGCTTAGATAGGAAGATGGCTATTCCAGCATTTGGAATAAAGTAGAGAACCGTGAGCAAGGTAATCCAGACATTGTTGATGAACCGTCGCCACCGCCTCTCCTTTGGATTAAGGAGCAGGTTCTTCCAGATGATATCATTTGGTTTGGGAGCAAGGCGAACGGTGGTTCCTTTGGGGTGCTTACTGCGCCCAACAAACGCAACGGTGTGTGCAGACTCAAGGGTCTCGTAGCTGGCAAACCCGAAAGGCATGGGATCTCTGTTATCGACTGTCTCGCGCGCCTCCTTGATGTTCACCTCCAACCGTTGTATCCTTGCAGTAAGGTAGTCGATGGCATCCACTTTCTGCGTTTTGTTTGTGAACTCGGGGTCCTTCTTCGATGGCGTACATAGTGGACGTTCGGCTGGTAGCTGATTTGGGTTCTTCAGGTACTTTGACAGCACTGCTTCCAGTTCCATGACCGCTTCCCCATGCGCTTCGATCAAGTCTGGAATGTCTTTGACATTTCTTCCAATAGTCGTTCGTGGTACCTCAGGCGTGTTCTTCAAACTGTCCACAATCTCTACCAAGCCATTATTGCTGCGAAAGTCCTTACTGATGTCTGTTACCATAAGGGTTCTCGCATGCAAGCTGTTCTGGTACTCGGCACTCTCCATATACCTCCGTCGCAGTCGATGCACAGCTCGGTAAGTCCACCACAGGAAACCGCATACGATAATGTCAAAAACATAGGCTACCACCACGAAAGCCCAGAAGACCTCGCCAAACAACACTGATGGTGTCATCATGATGAAGATATATTTTGACTCTTCACCTGAAATTTCCGTTTTTCGATTTTTGACCTGATTGATGACATTGACAGGAATGATGATGGCGCAACCAACGATAGCCAGTGCGATAAACATATTGCGGCACATTCTTGCGAAGCGTAGAAAGACAGTTGCGTCCAAGCCGATTCGATCGACATAGTAGTCCTCGTTGGTCTTGAAAACTGGATTGTACCAGGCAAACAAGGACTTGTCGAGTGGCGGTGGCCGGTGCTTTTCATCTGTGTGGCGCAGACGGGGAGCATAAACGATGGTGTTGAAGGGACGCAGTAATAGAAAGACCAGGAAGATGGCACCGGTGATAGCGAGCGAGGTACCGATGGCGACAACGACCGAGTCTGATTGCACCTACAGCACCTGTCAGTCTCTATATACTAGACATTGTCTGTATTGATACGCACCGAAGCGCCCAATGGATCTGTATTCATGATATCTTCAAACTTTTGCCCAATGCTCTCGTCCCGCGAGAGCAGCCATGTTGGTCTTGGCGAAGCCATTGTAGATGTATACGTAAAGAGGAATAACGAGTGTAGTCGTGCGGATAGGAGCAGACGACGGAAGGAGTGGCGAGCTTTGAAACAAGTTGCTCAGCACATGCCTCGTATTCGCCGTTGTCTCTCTGGTGAGCGCAATAACTATATTGGTTCAAGAGGGGGTACAGTGTGAAGTTGACAGCGTCGCAGCAAACAAAGATCACATAGATACAAAAGGAAAGAGTTGATGTCAATTGCTGCAAAAGAGTGTGCAAACGAGAGAGATTGAGCAAGAGAAGGTCACAGAGATCGGCGTTCGAGGAAGCTTGTCGCGTCCAACATCCGGTGGACAAGGCGACAGGGTCTGGCATGCTTTATGACACCGTGAGTGGCCCACAACGCCTCCATATTGCCGCCGACACTTGACCGAACTTAATTTTGGCTCAAGATTTCCAGTGTCTTTGCTCGATTGAGCATCTCTTTTCCCTTTCCAGAGGCGATCAAAGACAGTTTTTGCGGAGAATGTTCCAAATTCCACGCTACAGCGCTTCGCCCCGGCCTGTTAACCAAAGTTGACGTAACGCTCGTGTGCAGCCTCGTATTGAACTCAAAAACCACAACAGTGCATGCACAACGCACAAACACCATGATATGCAACCGCCGGCTTGTGCCTACCCTGGACATTCAGGGCTTGCACTCCTCAATCCTGAGTTTTGTGTTTCGCATGTAAGACACCGTTTTAGTGGCCCTCAAAGGCCTGGGGAATAGAGGCCAGGTAAGGGATGTGATTGGTTGCGCTTGTTACATGATTTGCCGACATCCGCAGTCAGCCTCGCCAACACTGTTGTTTCAGGTGCTCATTTGGTGACGACGCGCCACCAGGCACCGTTGATCATGCAATAACCCTGGCCCAGCTGAAAGAGTCACTTACTGAATTTTGTTCTAACGACTGTTGAGTTGGTCAGCTAGTTTTTACCAGGAGAACAGTTGCGTAAGTGGAACACACGATAAGGGTCAGACGGTGTGATTGATCGCACACCAAGTCCACAACGGGATCTTTGATACGCAGTATCTGTAAATGAGCCAGCCGTGGAGACGATGATTCTGCACAGCTGTCTCGGTCATCAGGGCTAGGGGATGGGTCCATCAGCGTAGTACGTACCTAGTGTAGAAGGGAAAGACATATCGCCTTCTTCCACTACCGGCATTATCAACGTGCCGCACAAAAACACGTGGACGCAGCGGTGCCATGCAAATGCCAAATTTTGTCGATAACCAAGCTTTTATCTACCATCAAGTAATCCAGTCATCCCCTAAATTTTAGCCCTAAATTTAGAGGCTTTTGATACGATTCGTTTCCATCAATCAGTCATGGAAGTTCTCTGTCGAATCTCATAATCATATCCTCATTGTAGCAGATCCGGTACACCTTCTAAGCACCACCGGCAGCTTTGACAATATCCGAGACCTTTCTAGCCAGATCTTCAGCTTCCGCCTTCGTCGCAGCCTCAGCATAGACACGGACAGCATCTTCAGTACCACTGGCACGCGCGAACGAACGTCCCTGACGGACCTTCTGTACTTCCTTGTCGATCTGTATCTGGACGCCCTCCGGGCTGATTAGCTTACGCTCGGCGTCTGTGGTCTTGAAGATATTGCGGTCGTTGACGAGGACCTTAAGCAGACGGTTGGGAAGGTCAGTGTATGTAGAGAGCCACTCTTGGGGCCCCCATTGCTTGTGTGCAAGAACAACTTCGACCAGTAGGAAGTCAGAAAGCGCGTCACCAACTGACTGGTTGATGAGGTTGATGCAAGCCTGCAAGACCTCGATGGCCTCCTTCTCACCAGGGTTCCTTGGCTCATACTTCTCGATTGTCTCGAGAGTATCAGGGGAGAAGATGACAGTACCGTGACCATTAGCTTCAAAGTAGACTCCGATGTCGAGCTTTTCCGCTGCATGGTGGAGATACTTGACACCAGTAGGAGTGCAATCAACCTTGAGCTTCAGATTTTGCTCAACGTATTTCGTGGCAGCTCCATTTGCGTACGCGGTTTGTACAACGCCAATCTTGATTGAATCTGCGAGTCCACTCTGGCGCACAAGGTCTCCTAGGAAGGAAGCAACGAGAGTCGCAATACGGTCACCGTCCAGCAGACGGAAAACATTCTGTTCATCCTTGAAGTAGTACACAACGCGGTCGGCGTCGCCATCAAGAGATGCACAACGATCGCCTGGTCCAGCTTTCGAGGAAGGAGGAGCGCGTTGGTTGGTCTTTACATAGTCTGCACCGCACTGGAATCGTGGTGAGTAATAGCATACAAAGTCAACCTGGAAGGTTTAGCTTACTTCAACATTCAAGCTCTCAGGCTTGATGACATTGTCGTTGATAACGAAGATCTCAAGGCCGCCCTCCTCCTTCGAGGGTAGGTATTTGATCAGCTCGGTCAGCTTTGGTCCGCCGACACCATTGGCGCCATCTACTGTCAGGGATCCTGAGGGCTTCTTGCCACGCAGTGCAGTCTTGAAAGCAGCGCCAAACTTCTCATAGTAACCTTTCTCAGTTGGTGTGCCATATGCGTCCTTTGTGCCTTCGGTGTTCAAGCAGCGGACCATGTAGTGCAGCTGAGGTGTGGTCAGGAAGCCGTATTCCTTCACCTCGGCACCTGCGGCTGCGAGGCCGTCCTGGAGGCATCCAAGAAGCCTAGCTCCAGATGCTCTTGTATCGCGAGCGACGACAACGCGGGCGGGAGTGTTCAGGTCGATCCTGAGCTTTGCGGCGATATCGTGATAGTATTTCGAGACTTGTTCGGGACTAGACTTGTTCGCCATTTCTGTGCTGATGACCTCCCAGTCCTCCTATGTAGCAACGTTAGAGATACACCTGTACCAGCATCCACATATCGAATGGAATCGGCTGAACGTACTTGTAGCATGTTTCCCTGTAGTGAAAAAAATTATTAGCGTGACGGACAGCTTCAAATATCAAGAGCACCTACCAATGGCTCAACAAGCTTCACGCCATTGTCCTGAGGAGGGTTATGTGAGGCTGTGATCATAACACCAATCCATTTGCCCTTTAAAGCTCGCGACCGCAGCGCGGCAATGAGACCAACGCGTGTAAGGACTGAGTCGAGGACATCGCTGCAGCAGTTAGTTTTACGTCAGGGCCTGTGGTGGATATAAAGATGACAGTGGACAAGGAAAATCTTACGCTTTGGTACGGAACTGTGTGATGGCTCATCAGAATGGCTCTAGACATCAGAATGACTTGCTTACTCCAGCGGTTCCATACGTGTAAACAAGGCCTTCAGGCGCAGGGTGCTTCTGCACAGCTTCGGCGATGGGGTCTGACATATTGGCAATCGACGGTGTTTTTTTAGGCAATATTGCAAAAATTGAGGTATCAGACAAATAGCTCACACTCAGCAAAGAGGAGAGAAGGCAGAATGGAGAAAACGAACGTAAATCGAAGCGGCGTGCGGAGGTCTGATGTAGCTGCGAGAGCCTCAGCAATGCCCCACCATACTAAGCAGGGGTACTGCGGCTATAAGATCAACGTGCTATCTATTTTGAGCGACGTTTCATTGCTTGTACCTGACGGGCTATTTATGGCCGTAGCATCCTGAAATGTAAGTATAGCAATAATTAATTAACTGTCAACAGCAATTTTGTGCCATTTTTTGATTTCCTTGGACGGCTTTGGCCGCTGTGTATAAATCGAAATGGTGCAATTCTGTGCAGCTTAGAAGTTGATTGCGGGGTCATGAGATGTGCTTGATCTCAGCTTGACCGCTTCTTCGTGAGCACGTACGTAAGACGACAGTTTTGTGGCTTTGTATTGTGTACATTCAGAGGCGGCACTTAAATTCAGCGGCCGAATTGAACATCACTAATATCTTAAGCCAAGAATGAACGTGTGTGTGTGTATGTAGGAAAGATGAACATAGCTTCTTCCATGGAAGAAGCAGCATTGATAGAGACTAGCTAAAGAGTCGACGAAGAGTCCAGGTTCTACGCAGCTACCAGATACTGACGAAGTTACTGCTGATAGAAAAGGAATAGAGATTCGATGCAAGCGCTCAGAAACCCTGTGGTCCAAGACCAGGGAACGGTCTTGGGTTGCCAAACCCACCAACCAGGACACTGTGTCCTGGAACAGGGCTGCCAATTTCGCCTAACGTTGCAGGTGGAGGCGCTGCGATGTCGACGAACTTGATATGTGAGAGGCGACCGGGACCAGACTCCTTGTATTCGAGAGAACCACCGCCATTAGTCGGAGTACTATCGATGATATCGCAGGCTTCTTTGATCTCTTCAGGCGTCACGGCCGGCTCGCTTGGGTTTCGCAGACTATCGATCTGTTGATGCACCTCTGATGCATCAACGTAGCCGTCCTGCGTCGGCTGGCGAGCGGCGACCATCTTGCACGCGGTACATACCATTCGACGCAACCACACTATGCGCTGTTCATTGGGGCCACGCTCATTGGTGCGCATGTTGCCGACTGGAAACGGATTGTTAAAGAACCCAGATGTGGGCGAATTGCCCCATGTTGCGCCAGAACCCAATGAGAACGGCATTGGTGGTGTACCCCAGATGTTGCTCCCGGGCGTTCCAAAGGCAGAGAACGAATCATTCCTGGACGGTATCGGCGCGTCCGCAAATCCGAAGCCCATAGGGGTGCCTCTGAAGGATCCGTGCTGCTGCACACTTGTTCTACGCTCCGGAAGCTCAGGAATGTCCTCTGCATCATCAAGCAAAGCCTTGCTACCTAGATGATCAGCAAGGTCGTCAATATCGGACCGTAGTCCGTTTTCGGTAGGTTTCGTGCTCGAAGGACGCTTAATGGGTGTCGGTCTTTGTATCGGCTGTGCCTGAGGACCAGAGATGGGGCTATCAACGCTCGGTAGCCTGTCAAACGATCCAGATCCTTGTCTTGAATGGGGCGACATGCCCATTCCAAAACTGGGCATCTGATTGGGTCCTCCGAATCCTGGCATAGGACCAAAGCCGGGAGGGCCATCCATTGGAAATCCCCGTCCCATTGGCATGCCTGGAGGAAACCCGCGGAGATTCTGTGCACTTAGCTGTGGAGGAAATGGAGGCATGCCTGGACGAGGACCCATCATACCAGGCAACATAGAGCCTTGTCCTGGAAACCCGTTGAGACCAGGAGGCATACCACCCATATTCAACCCCGGCAGCCCCTGCATACCCGGCGGAGGCCCTAGTGAAGGCATTGGTGGCGCTGATTGGCCATGCTGGAGATGGATTTGGTGTTGTGCCGCTGTTGGCTTTGTCAAGATAGACTTGGGCATGATGGGGCCATGTGCATTTGTAGGCGACAAAGACTTGCTTGTGCCTGGTGCAGCCTGCGGTGTGTTCGGTGAAGATCCATGTGAGCCTTGTTGTGAAGTCTGGCGAGGTCGATTAGGTGTTGGTGCCTTAGGCAAGGCAGGAGTTACATGCGGCGAGGGCATTCCTGGGGAAGAATTCTGCTTCAACAGCTGGGGTGGCAGCGCAACAGCTATGGGCTGTGACGCCTTCCGCGCACCAGCTGCTGCAGCTTGCTTGTCGGCTTTCGCTTTTGCATCACGCTCCTTTCTTTCCTTGTCTTCCTGGATCCTCCGTTCGCGCGCCTCTTTCTCTTTGGCTTCCCGCTCTTCACGCTCTTTTCGTTTGGCCTCTTCTTTAGCCTTCTTCTCTTGAGCCTTTTGCTCACGTGCTTTCCTTTCAGCCTCCTGCTGTCGTTCGCGCTCTTCTTGCTGACGCTTTTGACGTTCGGCCTCCTTTCGCTGCTTCTCTTCTTCTTGGGCCTTGCGTTCAGCCTCTTTCTTCTTACGCTGCTCTTCTCGCTTTTTGCGTTGTTCCTCTAATCGCCTCTCCTCTGCGGCCTTGAGTTCGGCTTCTTTAGCTGCCTGCTCTGCCTCTTTGCGTGCCTTTTCTTCAGCCCTTTGCTGCTTCTGCTTGTCCTTTTTCTCCTTTCGTTTCTGGGCCTCCTTTAGCTTCTTGGCCTCCTTCTGATCTTTGCGTTCATCCTCTTCTGCCAGCTCTTCGAGCAATCGTTGCTGCCGTTCTGCTGCAACTTTTTCTCGATACGCTTGGAGGACTCTTTGCTCGAACATGCGTGCTGCAAATATCTGAAACATTCGCCTCCCTTCTTCCATCCTCTGCTCTTCGGTCATGGTGTCCTGCGCCTCGTTAGCCTGGACAGTTCCTTTCCCGCTAACAGTACGCACATCCTCATCGTCATCGTCCTCTTCGTAGTCTTCATCTTCATAACCTTCTTCCTCGTCCCCGTCGTCGTCAAATTCGTCTTCTTCTGGTGGGGGACCGTGGCCATGTGCGTTATGAGTCTGATACATGCTTGGGTGCGCCTGATACTGAGCCTCCTCTTCCCTCTGCATCCTACGCTCGGCAAGCTGCTCCATCATTTCTATAAACTTCTTCCCGTCGTTCTTTAGCAGATCGTCAGCAACTGTCAGTATACCGCCTGAGGCCAAATATTAGCTGTGTTTGTAGCTCTACATGGCAGAAGTTCACCTTTCACTTGTAGGCTACTGCCAAAGTGGAGGAAATCAGACGCTTCGGGGGGTGGCAGACTGCGTTCTTCCGAGCTATAATCGCCCTCTGAGGAGATCTCGCTATTCGAATAGTCCTCCTCTTCTTCCCCAGAGTATTCTTCGTCGTCTTCATCGTCCTCGTCGTCTTCGTCGTCATAATGGTGGCCATGGGCAGGCGGCGGGTGTGTGGTCATCAGAGGGCGCGGGTGAGGGGCACTGGAGACATGACGGTAATTAGCATCTGGCAAGAAACTACCGACGTCTTGCTGGAGGTGCGCGTACTGCTCGAGTTCTTCATAATATGCATCATATAGAACTTCCAGCTCCTCCTCGATGGCCGTGCGCTTCCTCCCACACACCGAGCAGCTACAGGAGTGCTTCTGTTGCTCTTTCATTTTGCGCAGAACAGCCTCTTTCTCGATCTTGACGAGTGACTTGCGTTCATCCTCACCAAGAGACAGCCAAAATTCGCGAATGCGCTCTCGCTCCTCCTGAGTTGACGTGTTCCATATGCGATCTTTGCGTGCCCCCCCAGACCTAGTGACATGCGCAGGAACAGGACTATGCCTTGGTACAGCATGCTGTGTGTATGCCAGTGGAGGGGGCGCCTGGGAAGCTCTCTTCTTTCGCTTCGACTTCTTGGTGCTACCACTGGCTATTGGTGCGTGACCATACGTCTGTTGATAATGACCATTCGCCCCATACGCATGCTCATAATGTTCCACCTCCTCGTCTGAATAGAACTCAGGTTCGTCGTCATACTGCCGCTCGTCCAATTCGGGCTCAGCATACTGTGGAGCAGGCTGGCGGGCGAGAGTGGAGGCTAGGGCAGGCGACACGCCATGGACCCCGTTCTTCACAGGCGGCCCAGGTGCAGATGGTTCCTGGAGGGCCTTTTTCGCAGCTTCCTTCTCACGCCGTTTCTGCTTCTTGCGATTTACGGCGCTCGGTTGAGGTGCCTGCGCGCCTGTGGTGCCATTGGGCAGCATGGCTGCGGGGGCTGGCCCTTTCGTACCGTGAGCCATAACGCCGAGCGAGAGGGACGGTGGTGAGGGGTGTTGTGCTGGCGAAAGACGTCAGAAGAGGTTCTGCGGGCGGGAACAAATGACTGGCAGCTCCGAGAGCCGACTAGCGTGCTAGGCCACTCGGAGGAGCAAAAGTAAGAGGGAATGAGGGCTAGAGGGGTCGGGAAAGACGCACTGAAAGGCGTGGATGCGGGACAGTCTCCGCTCGGAGCGGTGGCAGAGACTGGGAGGACTGTCGTCGTTGCGGGTCGTGTGCGCGGTCGGAGCGTAAGGCGGTACTCACTCAGTCCATCCTCGAATGGCTGCGTGGTGTTGATGCCGCAGCGGCAGGTGCTTAGTGGCTTGGCACGATCGTCCCTTCCAGCCTAGGAGTGATTGCCAGTGTTGCTGCGCCCACTTGAACAGCTCGCACCAATTCGCACATTCACCATCCAGATCAAACACCCCTCCCCCCTCTACTCCAGCTATTCTTGAACACTGTCGCCTGTGCTCGAGCCCTGCATCATCACCGTCGGCCCCACCGACTGCATCGCTACATCTTCCGCCGTCCATTTTTAAGGACCGCGCTCCCGCCTGTCTCGCTCAGGGCTCTCTCACCTCCCAGCCGTCTCGTACCGTCGTACTTCGCTCACGCAATAATCATCCTCACTCAACCATCCACCACTCGTTTTCTGTTTGTCGCTTCGATTCCTTGTGGAACACATCTTTCAGGCGGCTCTCTTTGTCTCACCGATCGACCCTCTCGCTCTCACAACTCGTTTCCAACCGCTTGCAACGACTGTGGATATCGAAGAAGTTGCTGCGATTGCACCCACCAAGCAAGACTTTTCTGCATTCGCATTCACGCAGATTGCTTTGCGTATCAATCTCCAGCATCCAAGCTGACTAGATATCGCCGGCTTTCTACTCCACGAGATATTTCGCTAGCTGTTCAGCCAATCGAAACACCACTTCCAACCTGCTGTGTTGTACACGGCACGTCATCATCATGTCTCAGCAGCAGAACAACGGCGAACCCGTGATGCGTAGGTAAGTCGCAATTCTACTTTCCGTTGTTTGCTTTCGGATGAAGCACCTTGTTTATTGCGTCCTGCATGTCGATCATCGTCCCTTCTGCGCCTGCCATGTTTGGCAAGTCCAATCTTGGGATTTTTAGTGGTTTTTCATCATGCAGTTACATCTCTCATGTCCTCTCTTTATTTCTATCCATGCGCGTCAACTCGTATCTCCAGCAATGGCATGCTGCACTGCGTGCATTATTTGGAGCTGTCGCGACCCTAGCTCCGCGCCGTAGCCTGCATTGGTGCCCCGGACCGATGACACCCTAGTCTAAAAATAGGGCACCTTACAGGACGATCCATGCTCACTTTCATCGACTCGTTTACATTTTTCACTGTGGCTTGTTGCTGCTTCTCACATCAGCTATTGCTTCAAGCACATTTTGGCTAGTTGTATACGACTTCTATTTCTTCCTGTGAAACGCCAAGTCTGCAGGTTTGTGCGTCATGCTGATATAAAACTATTAGGAAATTAGTAATTATCGGCGACGGAGCTTGCGGCAAGACTAGTCTTCTCAGCGTATTCACCCTCGGCTACTTTCCTACCGTGGGTACCTCCTCTTCAAGCTGCGCCACAGCTCAACTGACAATGTCGCATGCTAACGTGCCATGCAGCGTTATGTTCCTACCGTATTCGAAAATTACGTCACCGACTGCAGAGTGGATGGCAAATCGGTTCAACTGGCACTTTGGGATACTGCAGGCCAGGAAGACTACGAACGATTACGCCCTCTCGCCTACAGCAAGGCGCACGTTATCCTCATTGGGTTCTCCGTCGACTCCCCTGACTCGCTAGAGAACGTCAAACACAAGTGGGCTGAGGAAGCACGTGAAAGGTGTCAAGGCATCCCAATCATATTGATTGGTCTGAAGAAGGATCTTCGTGATGACCCTCTCGCTCAAGAAGAAATGAGGAAAAAGTCTCTTCGTTTCACAACACCCAAGCAGGGCAGCGACATGAAGGAGATGATCGGTGCCCGCAAATACCTCGAATGCTCCTCGTTGACCGGAGATGGCGTCGACGATGTTTTCGAAGCTGCTACGCGCGCTGCACTGCTTTCCGTCGACAAGAAGGAAGGCGCCGGCTGCGGTTGCGTAGTTCTATAAGTGTTCTGCCAGCGACTTTCGCACATCATCTGCATTGGGCGGCGTTATCTTCTTTGGGCTATCACCGACTGCGTGGCGTTGTTGAGCGTCTGCTGCATATTCTTCTTGCGTTGTTCATCTGCATCTTTTGTTCAAAAAGCTCCTGATAGCAAAGGTGAGTGAATGCTTCAGTTCTTATGGACATATTAAGCATAGGGTTGTTGCCAAGAGGCGGACAGATGGCCTTACAGACTAATGGTGATGACGGATTATCATCTATCGCTCATTCTATCTGTGTGCATATTTTTGGGAGGAAGGGCATAGCTAAGGGAGAATATTGGGAGAGCGAGGCATAGCATCTGACTGCTGAGCGCGAATACTACCACGCATCGCCTTTTTGAAGACCCTTTATTTTAATTCAGGCCGCGACAGCTCTTTGTGATTGATTGTAATTTTTATAATACACAGAAATGTACACCTTGCATGAGCTCGCTTGAACAGATATGATACATTCTCAGCAAAATGAAGCCCTCTTCCCTCTAGTTCCGTGTCCACTCATGATTCCAACCTTGGCGACTCGGATAATCCGTCTGTACTCTTGCATACTCAACCGGTACACTCCCCCAAACGCCTCTCTTGATCATCGCACTCCTGTATAATCTACCAACCTCCCTACCTCTAACACCCAGTCTTCCAGCATCCGGTCCCTGACCGCCAGCCTCCTCTTCACTGACTTTGTTGCCATGATTATCCATCAGACGCAGATGCTCACATGCGCTGCGCATCGACATGTATTGTCGCTCGAGTTCACGTTCCTCGGCCCATCGGCGTTTACGCAGGAAGAGCATCCATGCTCGGTGAATTGTCCAGTGGCGGAGGTAGCGGTTGCGCGAGAAATGAAGAGGGCGGGGGGTTAGAGGGTGGGAAAGGTGGTAGCGGATGTTTGCTGATGCTGTTATTAGTTCTGCTCTTCAATCCGTGTATCCGTGCTTCAGGTAAATATGGACGTCCTTTGTTTGAACATGTAGAGAGGAGAACGTACTGATTCGAGGATCTTTCCCTGGTCCTTTAGCCCTCTTCTCCATACGTGCTGTGGATGAGAAGTTCGATGTGGTTGCGGGTGTTCTTGTCGCAGCGCATTGTGTGGCGGGTGTGCGAAAGATCGAGGCTGCGACGCTGAAAGGCCGAAAGACAGGGCGGAAAGACGAGAGATTCATTATGGACGTGACGGCGGCGCAATTGCAACGGTAGTGATGGCGCGTGCGGATACTGAGGTTCACGAAATGTTTCGACATGCCAAGCACGCTAGTGGACGAAGATCGTGGTTCTGATTGTATACTTCTACACACTCTTAAGTTAATGAATGATTTCCTCGTAACATCGTATATCGGCATGACAAATTTTCAGTGATTAATATCGTCAATGATGAAGCACGTCAGGGGGTGTAAGTGAAGGAGCTGGGTTGGCGCTCTCCGGTAACTGCTTCTGCTTCATTCTGTCTTGCGGATGCTCTTGCGACTAGCATATACTGAAATTGCGTTAACAAGAACCACCTTTCGGTTCTCAAGGAAAACGTAAATAAGATTTTCCTTTCCCTGGTTCCCCGTTCCTGTTGAAGTTTTAGGTAAGAGCCTTCGTGTGGTTAGCCTCAACAGTCTTCATGGCACCTTCTGTCCTCTCGAGTGAGGTCAACTTTCATATTCCGCTCGTCAATTTCTATTTCATCAATCACCACTCTTATCATCGCTCATATATCATCCTTCTCTACGCCATCATTATCACCAAGTCAATTTTACAGGGTCTTATCGTAACGTTCATTTCATTATGCAATTCGAACCTCCTCTAGGCAATATCTTTCAAACGTACCGACAAGCCACCGATGACTTGGTTCAATGGATTGCTTCAACAGCTCGTGCGACGGGTACCGTTGATGACTTATTTGATAAGGACATGCCTACAGTGCCTCGATCATTTCTGCGAAGGCTAAAGGATAAGCGCACGGCACCCCTTTCGCTCATACAGAAAATCAAGGGCAAAAGACGAGCTCAGCCAAAGCCAACGGGTGTTTCTGCCTCGGTTCCGACAATCCAAATCTCGTACAAAACCTTGCGAATCCTTGGTAAAGCGATTGCGAGGTCAGAAGATGTAGAGGTACCCTACAACGTTTTGGTGGTACTCAAAGGTATCATACACGCTAGGAAGGGATTTGCCACATAGTGTGTTCGCAATCAGAAGGATGGAGAAATAACGGAAGCGATACATAATAACAACAAATGGCGCAGACGCATCATACATCTTCTCGACGAACTACTCCTGGATCTGCAACATCAGCCTCCAAGCCCTACGCAAGCCGCAATCTTCGAGGAATTATTAATGAAGAGCGACCGTGCTGATAGCATGTTTGAAGGCGTCGAAGGTGCTGAGGTTGTCGAAATAGTTGAAATTACAGAATCGCTTTACTACACCAAACCTATCAGGATACCAAGAACCAACGATGAAGTGGTCTACAAGCTGCAGTCTTGCCATGAGGATACAGCGTTTGCCATATATTGTCTCTTCCAGGATTCGCATTATCTCAGATTGTTTTCCGCGCGGGCATGGCGTGAGTTTAAGCTCGGTGCAATTGGAATACAGACTGCCACTATATGCACGAACGTCGCTGTTGCAAAAATTGAAGAGCTCTGCGACCGGTTTTTGGAGACAGTCACTGACTTCAAGCGATGGGAAATGCATCTCAAGATTGACTTATTTTTGCGCGACCACTGCTGCTATTCAAAGGGGGATTTCATTAGCCCGGAATGCGAGGATGTCACCTTAGCAAGAAGTGCAACGCGACGACTAGGCTTTCTTTCAACAAGTCTGCTATGTGGGCGTGTTCTCGGGTTGACCGTCGACGCATATACTCTAAGGCAAGGTCAGTTCTGGGGCGAAACTCTAGATGACATGCGTCTCCTAAAATCTCTTTACCAACTTTCTACTCTTGAAGAGCTGCCTGGCCGATGCCCGTTCGTTTGCAGGCATGATTGTATGTATACCACAGGTTCTTGCCTCCTTCGTCGCCGATATGAAGTCGATACAGTCTTTGCTGCTCAAATGTTGTGGGACATCCAACAAGAAATCGATACAGGAGCTGCAGATACAGAAAACATTCTCAAACAAGTTGGCCGGGATTTGCGAATACTTTACGACCAATACATGCCAGAGTGGTGCCACAGAAGCCCTTCCTTATTCAAGCGCATGAACGATGAATGCCTTTTTATCGATCAAATCATAAATGGTGGTATAGACAAGTTACAAAAAGACTTGGAGGTGGTGGAGCAGCAATGTCCGACACAGTGTCCACTTCCAGGATTCCGCCTTTTGCGTCACGTACCGCTCCTCGTGGGGCAGCTTGTGGACCAACAGCGGTATAGTTTTCAAGACTTCTTCATGGACATTGCAAACGATTGGGGGCACGTTTTGACTGCCATACACTTTTATAATGCCGCTAAAGAGTCTGGAGCCCTTCAAACAACACAATGGGAGGACATGGAGTGGGTCATTGATCACCAAAACTTCCACTGGATCTTTGCAGGCGAGCCACCCACAAAGAATGAAGAGTACTCAAGCCGGCTTTGCCTCGTTTATGGTCTGGATCAGACTAAGTTTGCCAGTGACCGCAAGCCTACAAAAACAGAGCGAGTAAAGAACGATATTCACCTGAAGGGTGTCGCCCCTAGACGTCTTGAGAGCTCATCACGATTTGGCAAAATCTATACGAAGCGGAAGCAGGAAAGTCCCACCACGTCTGCCACTCCGTCAAGAAAAATGCTCTTAGACGTCCTAGAGGAATTCGCCAACAATCAACTGGACCAAGCGTCACCATATGGAGAGCCCAACAATATTGGCTTTCTCATTGCAGTCAAGGACGCATACGAAGAAGATGAAGAAGCTGTCAATTTCGATATCTTTGATTTCCATTTGAGGTGTTCCCGGCTTCTTAAAGAAATACGCAAAACCTGTCTTGAGGAGGCACCAGAAGACTACCCTGCTGTGAGATTCGATGGGGAAGACGGTTTAAACCCTACAATTGCAGAACTTCTTCGCGACCTGACTGGTTGCTCGCGTCATCACCACCGAGTATGGCCGAAGGCTGTTGAGTTATTACGCAATCTAATCGAAAAAGAGGGATCGACTTGCGCCGAAAGGGCATGGGCGCGTATGAAAATGTCAACGCTTGAATCGCATGGGGCACACATCGAGACACCTTCTGATGATTCAGCGTCTGACAACATGATGGAGACCCCACCGCTGGGCTCAGGGTTGTCGTCGGGCAGATCCGATAGCCATGAACCAAAAACAAAGAACTCGATTTGTGTTCCTCATCAAATGGAGAGTCCAGAAAACAGCACTGGGCCCAATGCCGTGGATGTAAGCAAAGAGTCCAATGCAAGCGAAACAGACCAAATTCCCTGGTCGATCGGTTCGGTCGAAGTGTAAGCACGCGTCAAAAAAAGGTGAATATGGCGCTGACATTGTGAAGTGTTACGGCTCATATAGTCCAGGCTATCGAAGAATGGCAACAAGGAGAGATAATCAGGGACGATGCGGAAAATGGAGACATTAGATTCTTCAAGAACGGTAAGATTAAGACAGAGTTCAGAGCTGGTCCTCTTGGTGGTTACCGTGTGCATCCTTAAATCAGCGTACAGGCCCATATTTGGCAGGAATGACCACGGCAAGTGTTTTCCCATTACGTGCTGCTCTTTATGTGACTACAACTGCATGAATTCTGCCCTGTAAGAGCACCCGTTAATGCAAGATGGAGTTACGTCAACCTGTAGAGCAGCCAAAGCATCATTCTATGCTTCGGCTTCAAGCCCGCCATTCTTAATCACTTACGATTCTGCAATCAATGCGCCCTCTAAATCTCACAAATAAACAAAACTTTTACACCCTTCATCTTATTATCCCTTTCTTCCAGAGCTTATTTGTCACAACATCCGCTTCCTATACTCAAGATCATTTTTCAATCATCCACAATGCTAAACCAAACGCCTAATTTGCCATATTGATGCTCGAAACCCTAATAGAGCCCTCAAAAGCATCGCCTCAAACCCATGCCTTCTTCATTCCTGAATGATTTTCTAGTAGTTGTTTTGCTGTGTAACGATTGTTATATCTGTTGGTATAAATATCAATCGTACTGTGGTAACAGCACGATTAGACGTGTCACTTTTTGGCCAGGTTTGGTATCGCGCGGATCGAGCTTGCGATAACGTTGAAGTGCATAAAGATACCGCCACAGCTAACATTGAGAGGGCGAACCCAAGAATCTGAACCTACTACTGGCAAGCTATTAGATGACCTAGACGTCACTGCTAGCCTTTGCCACGTAGGAGATTCACGGTATAGCTCAATTCAATCTACTCTCTTGATCCATACATTCTTCACTCTTATCTCAACCCATGCCTTTGCGCATCGTAGACTAGCGCTCTGCGATATCTATGGGTAGTCGATGAACAGCGTCCAACATACCTTCCCATTTCACGGGAGGGTACACTGACAGTATCCCTTGGAGATTATTATGTCACTTTCGCCATTAAGCTTTAAACACGTACAAGCACTTCCGGATCTGTTTCTAAAATACTTAATGCCTATCGCCTCTCCTGGGAATAAACTCCTTGTCATGGTTTAAGAATTGCTCAGCGTGAGGAGGACTAGGGGCATGATTGCGCTAGGGTAAGCTTATACTTTGTTTTTCGTTTGACTTTTTCACTTGCAACCACATTTTTCTTTCGCCACTTGTACTTATGTTTCCGCATAAGCGCACCCACCCATGGGAACCAATCCAAATTGTTGGACCATAGATGTCAATGCCCTCTGGTGTGATCACATGATTGTGGAGCTAGCCCCATAAGGGACTAGCTCTCACACCCCTCGATACATGTTCACCTCACCAGATTACGAACACAATCAATCAATCACAATCAACCCATCTGCTCACCTCGTTGCAACGACTGTTGTTGATTCACCTACATTACCTATGTGATACCCTTTGCCGTTTCAACACAAATCATCTCTTTTACTTTCATAGACTAACAAACTTGAAAACACCTATAGCTTCTCAGATGAGTTTTCACTCACCTCGTCTTGTATAGTCATAGAATCCCATAGACGTTAAACCAAAACCCAATCCAATCCAATTGCTCAGCGTGCTAGTTGACATGTTATATAGTAGACTAGCCACCTCAGTCTGTGGTGGGGGTCTATATTGGGAGAAAGATAGAGCATAAAGACATTAATAATGTGAGCATGGCCTCCTGGTCCCGTGGCTAGGAATATCGCAAAGTAGCAGACAAAGGTGACTCGGAACATTGTAAATTCGATCGGTGTTTGGAGCGGACTTTTGAATATGGATTCGACATTGGATATGCTATTTGGATTTATACACGTCAAAATAAGATACTGATAATGCAGCGATCTGCTGCCGATGAGTAGTAATCGACAATGACCTTGATAAAAAGTGATGCTCAGCCCCCAATTGGGCCCAAAAATACAACCGAAAATTGATTTCTTCTTACTGATGATCCAATACAGCCGTTTTGGGTCAGCCACGTCTTCTCAACATGCACCATCTCGACCTTTGATACAGTGGTGTGTACTGACCTTCCTCGGCTGACTCCGAGTCTTATTCGCCCGGCTTAATAAACAAGCCATCAATTTCCTCAAGCGATAGGTTTGATTTCTTAGGGTAGAAGATGTATACGATAGGAATAAAAATAAAGCTAGTACACATGAAAATCAGATAAGTCTTCCAATCGAGGCGGTTGATCCTAAGCCATATTAGCTGCAGGCCAGCCATTCCATGGTAGTCGGTATCTTACAGAATAGGTGTGATCATAACGATGAAAAAGTTCCACATCCAGTGCGATGAGACAGAAATAGCAGTGCCTTGGGTTCTGGCCTCCAAGGGCAATATTTCTGGACCGTAAACCCAGGGTACAACATTGACGCTAGCACCAAAGATCAACATGTATAAGAAAAGGAAAGCAACAGCTCCAATGCTAGCAGATTTGTTCGACTTCTGTGATAGGAAGGTCGCGATGAGCATCATGCAGACACCGAGGCCAGCACAACCAGACATTGACGTCTTGCGGCGGCCCATCTGATCAAGACGCAAGGCCGGTAAAATGGTGCCAATGACAAACATGAGCTGAACAAAACCGGCAATAATTTGAGCGAGATGTGGCGTTTGACCAACGTTCTGGATCAAAACTGTTGGCGTATAGTACACAACCATGTTGATGCCTACCATCTGGTTAATGAAAAGACCGAACCAAGTCAAAATGACACGATGGCGGGTCTTGAGCTTGCCATTTTTGAGTAGGCCAAATACTTTCCCAGCTCCAGCACGTCAATCGAGAGCAATTGCTTCACGGATGGCTTCTACTTGTTCTGCGATGAATGGATCATCTGGCTGACGGTCAAAGACCTCACACAACACATCGACAGCCTCGTGTTGCAAGCCAACGCGGCAATTCTGGGAAATCCAGGACGAGGAATATGACCCCGATGGCGAATGTAAGTTGTATGGCGATCGGTGCTCGCCATGCGACAAAGCAGGGTAAGTATTGGAAGCCAAAGTCGATCCAGTACTGTTACTATCAGTTCTCGATATGTATAGAAGGTGGTTGAGACACTTACTGCCAAGACAATTCCTATACCGATGAACAATATTTCAGTAGATATAAGACGACCTCGCTTCTCTTTGGCGCAGAGTTCAGACTGATGCATTGGTACAGTTGATGAATCAATACCGGTACCCATCCCTGTGATGATGCGGCCGATGATAAGGTATGATACACGGAAGGCTGAAGTCTGAGGGGTTGCGCCGACAATAACAAAAACCATAGCAGGCCATATCTACGTAAGTCAATACATGCATAGCTAAGTTGCGTTTTCTGTGTCTTACCATTTTTCGACGACCGAAGTAATTACCAATAAAAATATTTTCAAGATACAGCCAAAGAGAGCACCGAGACAGTAGGAAGAGACAATGATACCAGTCTCAGTGTTATTGGGGTAATTGAACTGTTCGTGGTAATCTTTCAATTTTAAGATACCACCGAAAACTCCTTGATCATAACTTAAGATTGTCAATTTTGATCCAAACTACACTTGAGGCATCGCCTTACCCGAAAAACAAAAACGCCGCCAGACAACAAGCAGCAATAGCAGACCTCAAAGAACGTCCACGGCCATAGCACGAGCGCCATGCTATACCTAATGTCTGAGGGCGTGTATATGGGAGTAGTTTTAGGCGGTACGAAGGAATACACTTTGCACTCTTGCCGTCGATACACGCTTGCATCAGAGTTGTCTCAGTTTCATATATACTTTACATTCACACAAAAACACCTGTGAATTACTCCTATTTGCCCATCCCGGAATTCTTCTGTAGGTAAGACCCCGAAAGTAGTATCTTTGCACAGATCTAAGAACCCACTACGGCACGATGCGCTTTAGACACCAAGATGGTCGAAATGGAAACCCGATGGATTGCCGAAGAAACAAAGCCCCTTCGAATGAGAGCCATTGCTAGTGCCATTTTGCACATTAGCGTAAGGCCGATGTGTTTGGAAATAACGGAGTAACGTTGCGGCTATATGCACATTGTGAACAGTGGCGCTTTTGGGCGCCTGGGAATTCCGGAAACGGCAATCCGCATTTGGTAGCTATGGTCATGTGTAATACCACCACTTCGGCTGCTGAATTCTGGGCATTTAGTGCACTGTCCAGCTTCGGTATGAATTCTTTTGGTTATTCCGAGTAGAATTTCGAGTATGATAGCGATAGAGTAAAGATTGATGATTGTTATGTCTGTTCTCCCGGACTGAGTCCATGAGCATTATATACATGCGCCAAACCCTTTTCTCTAGGTGAACGTGGAATCAAGTTAGACGACACGGTCACGTTTACTGGGCTTGTTCACCAAAACCTTCCTTCTGACAATGCCTCTCATCTGACAACTTGACTCGGAGAAGATATTACTCTTCAAAGTTGTAGGTGTTTTTAATCCAAAATGCTTCACTTAGCCTTACGCCTTTTCAACAGGCAGAGTTTAACCGTGTATAGCTTGAGAGTCTTGCTAGCTGGCTTTTTGGGCGTCTCCTTTTCAACCAAACTTGGCTTTGAGCTCTTATCGATATTTGGCATGTGCTAAGCCAGTCCTGTCACTAAGGAGCTAGTAAAGCTGGCAATAATCAATTCAACCAATTCCTTTTTTCGTGATCTGAGATTGTTGGTATCACCGAGTATCGTACCGACATCGCGGCACGATACGAGGTCTGCAGGTTATACGGACCGATTGATCTATATGCCGCGGTGCATAAAGATCCGGCCACGTCCAACATTGAGAGGATGAAACCGAGAATCTGAACCTACAACTGGCAAGCTAGTAGAGGACTTCGACGTCGCTGCTAGCCCTTGCTAAATAGGAGATTCGTGGTACAATGCAATATACTCTCTTCACTCAATACACCCTACAATCTTCATTCACTCTGTGCCATTGCGTAACCGTAGACTAGCGCTCCGCGACATCTACGGGCAGCCGATTAACAGCGTCCTAAATACTTTCCCATTTCACGAGCGGGTATACCGACAGGGATAGCAACTTCAATTTTAGGTTAAATAATATCGAATCAAGGCGAAGTAGAATTGATTGTTGCCAACTTTAAGAGTGTGATGCTTAGCTAGCAAAGAATTGGCTGAATTCTTCATATTAGAGGGACAGGATTAATATCTTGGCTGTTGAGATTTGTCCCCCCTTTGAGATTTGTCCCCCTCACTACCCAAATCAATACTAGTATCGGAAAGATTACAGTATTCTATTTGCATTATCATTTGGAAGTCGAATGGTGAGGATGAAGTTGTATTGTACTTATCACCGGACTAATTATCTGCTCACATCGTTGCCTATTACGTAGACCAGGGCTTTTCCAGTCTTTTGAAGCCGCCGCCGCTGCTGCTGTACACTAAGGCCGCGGTGTAGGTACATCCTGAGGCTCAATAAGTGCATTCGAGCATCGACCCGCGCAAGTCTCTCGGTATAGACAACTTCCATGTTCCCAAAACGGTTTCCATAGCTGAACATGCAAAAATAGAGATATTTGATCACAATAGAGAGAAGAGACGGAAGAAGTCTATGTGGTGCAGAGGCGCGTTGATATCGCCCAATCAGCGTATTTATAAATTAGACGTTAGGCGTTTTTGGGAAGTTAATTTCGTCTAACACTAGCGGGGGGGACAAATCTCAACAGCCTAATATCTTTGATCAGAGAGCTCTAGTTTTTGCTTGGAGTTTAGAATTTCGGCAGTCCACGTGAGCTCCATTGAATTGCAAGTGGAATAACAGCAATTAGAAGATTATCCCATCTTTTTAGCGTCATACGGACCACCTGCTAAGTTGCTAAAGCTCGTCATATAGAGAGATTCACGTCGTTCTGCACAGATCGAAAAGGAATTTCTACTTGTCCTCTTTTTCCAAGAATATCATCATGACATTGTGTTGTGATACTAAGAAGTAAAATATGTCGATGTGATCTTGGCGAAGACGTTGCGCTTTAGGCAGGACGTCCGACACACGCGTGCGGCTCTGTGGGTTGATAATACGTCTGTATTGTTCTGTTGTTCTTGCTCATCTATGTTCTGTTTATGAATATGTGCTATACCTAAGGAAAAAGGATGGTCCCAGCGTTTTGCGACTCTCAACATGCTGTTGTGATACAAAGCAAACCGTGAACATATGCGCGTTTACAACTTTTTCATTACCAGAAAACTCTTTAATATATTTCAAAAAATGATAAAAATGTATCAAACAACGAAACGGCCTAATGGCCCAATGGCAAGGCGCTTGACTACGATTTGATCTGTAATCAAGAGATTCCAGGTTCGACCCCTGGTTAGGTCATCTTTTGATCGTCCAATATTTTTGTGATATTCGACTATTTTTGCCCGAGAACACCTTACATCTTTGTTATAGTTATTTGAGTTCTGTAAGAGCGCTGAACTATCTAGGACTAAGGGAACAATTCCTTCTCAAGTGCCGAGGTGTGGTTTGCATGCATGCTAAGGTTTGAGCCATGTAAAAAGGATGTTGGGGGATAAGCCCCGATCACCGGTGCACTGCGACTTTGTGTTTGAGACAGGTACCGCGAAATGAACGTTGATAACGCGTTTCTCGTCGCATATTCTGAAATCGTTCACCGATAAGTCCGGGTTAATCTGCAATTCTGAAATGCGCCACACGCGCTGTTCCACAAATGTGTCCATGTTTTCTGTTAGCAATACAGCTTAGTGGGTACCTACATTAGTTCAACACCACAAAGTAAAGATGGGTCATCTCAGGTGCGAGCAGATATCGCCTCTGGAAGGGGCCCGTTGTGTGGAAGTTGTGGAGGGAATCCATTCGCATGCATGATAATATTAGTGTTGCGAGGATGAGTGAATGAGATACGAAGTCAATGAAAGGATGAATGTAGCCTGACTATCAAACGATTCTCATAGGTAACCCTCACACTTCGCTTATAATCGTATTGTGTCCTTGACCTTTTCTTCGGGCCACTTTTTCTCCCCAAATTTTTTCAGGTCCGCACACCATTCATTGAACTTCCCATCGAGCGTTTTTCTGTACAACCACTTCACTGTATGGGCCAAAACTCCGCCCATGACCTCCCAAGTTCGGACTTCGCACTGCTCTTTGCCTCTGACAATGACTTCATGAAAACGTTCAGTGTTCAAGCCCTTGGCAAAGAAGCCAACCTTGTCGCTCTTCCAAGCAACACGATAGACGTTTGCAAGATCTGTTGTATATACTGAAGACGCTTCTAGGGTCGCAAGAGGGACATACGAAGAAGGTTCTGATGGAGTAGAAATGTCGCTGATAATCAGATGTGTAGGTGTCTGCCTGGAACCGGGCCCACCCATAACAGCAAAGAACGTAAATTTGGTGCCCAGCTTAAGTACAGAAGATTTGTCGTCCATTTTATCGCCAACACACGGGGTTACAGTGGAGGACTGAGAGTCAATAACAACTTTTGGAACAAATGAACACCATTCTGGATAGGTAGAGACGTCTAACAGGATTGTGAAAATAAATGAAGCTGGTGCTTCAATCTGCGTTGAGCTCGTGATGGCGAAGACACCATTCTGTGCGGTTACTGTGGGAGTCGATACACCTTCCTGGGGCGGCCATGCAACTTCTGTCATTGCAGCGACAGACGCAGGTTTTCAATTCGATATCCGATGGCGGTCGATGTTGCTTAGAAGATGAGCGTATAGTTATCGTCCTTGGTTGGATTTAAGACACAGTTGTGAGCCAATGCATTTACGCGACGACTTAGTCCCAAATCACGGCTCCGCAGGATGCATACGCATCTCGCTTATGCTCAGGCCGCCGTCATACTTCTGGGTCTAAGCCTCTTCTCCTTTTCGTGTGCTCGTCGATCTGCTTCGTACCCAATAAAAGAAAATTAAGCCACAATGCAGATAAGCACAGCATGCAACAAGCTGTCATACCGGCAGACTCAATAACACCACACGAATAATAGACCATCATACTGCGCAGGTCGATGCATGCTGTAACCATGGCTTCCTCAGGTGCCTATTAGAAAAGAATATGGCGTAAAGAACGCCCTGAGCTGAGTGTATCTCAGCAGTCAGACTGTAGCTCTTTCTGCATGTACCCCTATATTTTTGGGTTACTCACAAAATGTAAGGCAACAAGCATGAGTATCTCAGTGTCGATATAGGAGGACATTCAGTCGGTCGAGAATCCCCCGCGTTGCGCAGATTTTCGGGTTTGTTGTTCGGATGGTGCGGATCCCAACCCCAGAATTACCCAGCCTTCGATAAATTGTCCCCGGCGCTAAGCTTTTTATCCGACGCTAAAACACACCGGCAATCAAGCAAACGTGTGCCAGTGCAGGCTAAGCACGCAAGTGCGTTGAAAGGAAACAATGGCGGTAAGTATAACAGGGGCACATATTGTACATATATGAAGCAGTTCTCCCTATGATGCAGAGAACATGACTACTGGGGGTTTTTTAACCATTATGTTGCCGATACAGTCATTACTGGTTCCTCTCTTTGGTGGAGCTGCAGTTGCAGCGAACTTATATGCGGCGCACTACTCTGGAACAATCAACCACTTGGCTCTGAAGAACGATTCCTTGACTTTGGTGAGCTCAACAAAAACTGGTCAGACGCTGCCTAGCTGGATCACCTACGATGCTGCGACCAAGAAGCTGTACATTCCAGATGAGAACTTTGTCAACAAGGAAGAGGTGGGAGTCATGGTCTCATTTTCCATTGACGCTAACGGCGCACTGACCAAAGCTGGAAACACAACTACTCCTCGTGGGGGAGTCTCGACAACTTTGTACGGTGGAAAAGATGGAAGAGGATTCATCGCAAATGCACACTATCATACTGCGCAAGTATCGACCTACAAGCTACCTCTGAAGAATGGCAAGCCACTCCAAACGCTAAACTACACATTGGACGGCCCTGGTGCGGACCCAGATCGTCAGGAGGCGCCACACCCCCATCAAGTCCTTGTCGACCCTACAGGAAAGTTCTTGCTTGTGATTGATCTTGGGTCTGACTCAATTCACATCAACAAAATCGACAAAAAGTCCGGCAGGCTCACCAAATGCCCTTCGGCTAAAACCTCTTATGGCGCGGGCCCTCGACATGCAGCTTTCTGGACTCCTGAATGTGCCAAATCAAGAGTCTCACATAGCAAGAATACTGTTCTCTTCGTCGCCAATGAACTCTCCAATACAGTGACCGGGTGGAGTGTATCTTATCCTTATGGAGGCTGTTTGAGTTTGACTGCAAAACAAGTTGTTACACCGTACAAAGGAAACAGCTCTGCACCCGATGGAGCAAGTCTTGGAGAAATCCGAGTTGAGGGAAACCATTTGTACACATCGAATCGAGGTGACCAATCATTCGCGCCTTTCGATTCGCTCACACACTATACTATCACATCCAATGGGTCGATCGCTTGGACAGACTTAACTTCGTCCTATGGCTTGCTACCACGCAGCTTTGAGATTAATAAGGCTGGTGACTACGTTGCCATCGGTGACCAAAATTCAGACAATGTAGCCATCGTGAAGAGGGATACTTCAACTGGAAAATTGGGCAGTCTTGTTGCGAATTTGACGGTAACCGGGCCATCGAATCTTAATTCAAGCAATCCTACCGGACTGAACACTGTGATCTGGGCGGAGTAGACATACCTTGCATTGCCTCCAGCAGTATCACGCCATCCTGGGCACAGCTGAGCCATAGATTAGACATAATGAGCAGTTACGTTTTCATGCACATTGCCGGAATGGGTGCTGAGATGAGTGACTGTACAGCAAGATGAATAAGCCGAACCCTCCGTGTACAGGTGAAGGTACTGGCAGGCATTGATGCTTGATGTCACATCTGTTGATTTGCAAGCACATGAATGAGGGAATCGAGATATTGAACCGATTGCTCTCCATGCTATCTAATAGATCGTTAGATTCAGAAATTCCTGTAGTAACATTTTGAGACTTTTGATATCAAGGTATACGAGGTAGTGACACATATATAGGTATGCTGCTGACAGTGAGCAGAGACTTCAACAGTGACAACCAGTTAGGGACAGCCTCACCTACAGCCATTACCAGCACGCACGTATATCTCGTCTTTAATTTGTTACTGATCTCCAATTGCCAAAAAACTCACATGAGAGAGAAGAGTAACAGTCACTTCGACTTCTTACATGAGCCGGCTATCAAGTCATCTTCTCTTTACCTTTGCAATTTCATTGATGCCTGAGGCTGCAAAGCGATAGTCAAAGGCTGCAACGGGCAACACCCGAGTTTTGAAGACGAGGTGTCGAAATCAGATCCCTTCCACTTCGTGCTTTGACTCACTTCTCAGCTTTCGAACTAAAGCACAAGCTTCAGGATGATACCAACGAGGCTTTAGCACCCTTTGAGATGATCTCTGATGCTAGTAGAAAACTCTTCAACATTACGTCCTCAACACACTGAAGTGTAATAGCTCTCAGTCTTGCGCACTCTATGTGTCGGTATACCTGCTCGTGAAATGGGAAAGTATTTAGGACGCTGTTAATCGGCTGCCCGTAGATGTCGCGGAGCGCTAGTCTACGGTTACGCAATGGCACAGAGTGAATGAAGATTGTAGGGTGTATTGAGTGAAGAGAGTATATTGCATTGTACCACGAATCTCCTATTTAGCAAGGGCTAGCAGCGACGTCGAAGTCCTCTACTAGCTTGCCAGTTGTAGGTTCAGATTCTCGGGTTCATCCTCTCAATGTTGGACGTGGCCGTATACTTATGCACTGCGAGATGCCACTTGCGTGATCCGCGCGATACCCAATACGGCCAAAAGTGACAGGTCACTTTCGGCCGTGAATAACTATGTTATAACTCTGACATTTAACCCTATACACTACTTAACAATATACCAGAGACTCTGCCTACATGGTTCTAGAGATTATCGTCGATGGGTTGTGGTTATAGGGTCCCTTGCGTTGGTAGTATTTTCTTTGGTCGGGGCTTAAGAAATATGTGCGCACCGTACCAAGCTGGTCGTGATGACTAATAGAAGCGTACTACGCTACGGAGGCCTACGTACGAACTACACTAGAGCACCAAACGTAGCGCAGTACGTTTCGTTGCACGCACTGTCCAGGTATGTCATGCGTCTCTACAACCACATGCAAACCCAGGTCATTATCAAGCTTTCAACACGCTGAGTAAGATACACATTAGCTTTGATGGATGGACGATATTAGGTGGTAAGCGAAGCTTCTTAGATGTCGTTGCACACTTTGTGAACGCCTCAGGCACGCTGAAAGATCTACCTATTGCACTTCCACAGCTAGCAGGCGCCCATACAGGCGCGAGAATAGCTGAGATTGTTCACCAGACACTACAGCAATTTGGTGTTGATAGTTCTAAACCAGGCTATTTTGTACTTGATAACGCAACCAATAACGACACCGCTATTGCAGCACTTGCGAAAATCTACGCCTTCTTGCCCGCCCATCGCCGCCTCCACTGCGGCCCCCATGTACTGAATCTTATTGGTCAAACACTCCTTTGGGGTAACAATCAACAAGCCTATGAGAACGCACCTGAGGCGCTCAGTGAGGAGATAAGGTTCATGCGGGATGGGGCAAAGATGGCCCCCTGGGTTTGCTACTAGATATTGTCAACTTTATTAAAACACCGTAACAGCATGGGATTTTCATCAAATTCCAGCATCATTCTAACGCTCATTTACCATTAAAAGATCGCAAAATACTGGAGGTAGTCAAGCCTGTCATCACACGGTGGAACTCATATTTCAGCTGCTTTGAGCGCACAGTGACACTGCAGTCTGCAGTGAATGCATATTGCCAACTCTACGTCACCAATACTGCCAATTCAGATGCTTATGCAACATCCAGCGGTAATCGAGAGCCTAAAGTGCAGCCTTGGATGCGCTCAGGTGGCCTTACTGCGGCAGAATGGTAGACTGTTAACGAATATCTTACGCTGCTTCGACCGCTAAAATTGGCGACAAAGCGCCTTAAAGGTCGCGGTACGTACAAGCGATTTGGCTCCCTTGCTGAGGTGATTCCTGTCTTTGAGACTATTTTATCCAGCTATGAAGACAAATAGAACTCTACAGTGGTGTCGACTACAACAGACCTGGTGCACCAGAAGATCATATTGCTATCAATCTCCGCGCTGCATGGGCAAAGGCAAAAGATTACTTCATCAAGCTCGACGACTCCCCCGCATACTATGCTGCCACCTCCCACCACCCAGCATATAAACACTACTGCGACAATGCATGGGCAGATAGACCAGAGTGGTTGGCAACAGCACAATCGGCGTTTCAGACACTTTGGAGCACATACAAGGGCAACCCAGCAACGCAACCAGTGTCAACTGTGCCACGGGCACGTGCAAGCAATGATTTTAACGACTACATCGCGTCTATGATGGAACCTTACCAGGGTGTTAGCGCGTCTAAAGATTTAGACGAATACACCCGCTGGAAGCTTGAACCCTGGGTCCCTTCTGTCGACAACCCGATCACCTATTGGCTCTCTCTTCGCCGCGAGTATTCCAACCTTTCACGTCTCGCACTCGATGTCTTATCAATACCTGCTTCTAGCTGCGAGTGTGAACGTATGTTCAGTGAGCTTGGCGATCTTTTGGGACCAAGGAGGAGAAGGATATCATCAAAGCTACTAGCAGCAATACAATCAGTGCGTGGTTGGCTGAAGTCTGGATAAGTTATTGAGGGAGAGGCTACAGATCCACCACTCAGTGACGAGGCAATTGATGCCATGTATAACTTGGATGATTGGCACGGTGATGACGCTTAGTCAGCATAGTAAAATCAATCAGTTCGTTGATCAGTTCAGTTCAAAGATTGCTAGTACTCAGTTCGATCCGTTTGCTCGGAATTTTGGGCCTGGTTCTTGCAGTTCAGTTCAGGCTGGGGTCTACAGACTGACTGAACGGATTGTTGACAACTCTGCTCTTACCATCCTTTTGATGCCAGTTCCTCTCCATAAATCTATGTACACAAAACAGTACCATGGGATGCCATGTCTGGGGGTTTTCCAGTAGTGTTTCCCAATTGTCTCTTCGTTTTAGTTAGAGGCTGCTGTGTGAGTATCTTGGTATAGCGAAAGGAAGATCAACACACGTGATCTCCACATATACATAAACATGGCTCGGGTCAACCTCAGTAGCAAACGACAAAAACTCTGAAAAACTGACTCACCTACACTGGTATACTAACTAGCACAACCAGGCGTTGATGCTGGCCTGTACCACGTAGGAGCAGTAACAGAATATCATTCATCATCATTCCCTTTGATACACGATTGCGATCGTGATCTCCGCAAAAGTCGATACACAGTTCTTACCGTGATCGCTACCCTCCCTCTCGTCTCAAACCCCTCTCTCAATTCATGACACGCTTACAGCAAGGTGCAGGTATCATTGCCTCCCGGACCTATCCAAGTAGGACCGAAAGGGTATACCGACACGCTCCCTTCTGTGCACTATGGCATTGCCTACTACAAACACATACTACCTGCAGCTTCTCACATTAATCAACTCAATCGCCCATATATTAAATTCACAATCAACATCCAAATCCGACAAATGGCCTATGCAGTAGTAGCAGTAGTAGTATTGTATTTACGTCCTGGTATATTTGGCAATTGCCTTTACATACATAATGACCTCCCATGGGGTACTGCGGACGCGCCAAGCGCTAAAGCGGAGGCGGCTCTTGTGTGAGTAGAGCTCTTAGTAGAGGCGTCTCTTGTCTTCCCTCTCCTCCATGCGAGAGTAAAAGAAATGTAGTCTGTTGCACGATAATGCTAGTGTCGTTACCTATGTACAGGGGCGAGCGATTGCGCACGCGTTGACCGAGCTCTAGGTTATTTTCGCAAGGCAAATGAAATCAGCAAAATCTTCAGGGCAGCTGAGCAGCTGCTGAAGGTACTTGTTGCCCTCTTTGGTGTTGGTTGGAGGCCAGTCAAGCCGCGCCGGCCATTGTAGGAACCAGGGCCGCATACGCGGGCAGTGTATCAGATGATCAGAGGACTTGTACTTTCCGCAGCAGCATAGGAGTTCCGCGTCATCATGTTTGTATTTTCGGTGATACCATGCGAAGTCGTCATGCATCGTGCGTGTGGCGAGAAATTTGGCCAGGACCCGTCGGCTGAGATTGAGTTCTTTTGGAGGGGTCGTATTGTAGGAGAGTTCCCATTTTCTATACCAGGTCGAGAGCTTCCGCTCCGCGTCTCTCCACCACTACTCTTCCGCGCTATGGTTAAATGGCCTATGCTGTTTATACAAGAATCAAATTGTGCTTCAGACTTTTCTCTTGCTCCACATGGTTTCAATTTCGCGCATCGAGAATCGTGAAGGCTGGCCAAGTTTGTTTTCTGAGTTGACCGCAAGTCCAGACAGCAGTATGCCCAATACTCAGCCATAACCAAATGATTTGCAATCATTATTCCATTGCTATCCGCCCCACTGGTGGCTACTGTGATGGGAATGAATCTAGAAGCATAAGGGAAAAATACTCGCCTCGAAGTTGAACCGCAGCCTCTGGACGAAGTGGGTGTATACGAAGCGATGCTGTGTTGAAAATAGAATTCTACTGCCAAGTTGGTCTGGTGTTTAGAGTCTGGCATCGATACAGGCCTGTTGACGTCGTCAACAAATAGCAGTCGTCCACTTCATCATGAACTCACCTACTCAAATAAAAAATATGTGAAGACTGATGATCACCACAAGCTGATTCAAAACAGATAATCTCCCAATCTTAATTAATAACTTCCTGGATTTGTACTCCATGCGTCACTTTGATAGGTGGCGGCAGAGCGTTCTGAACTGCAGTTGTGGGTGCGTGGAAGTACACTAAGGTTCATGATCTCACAGGTGCATTGAAAAACCTGGTTCCAGACGAGGTCTCTGACAAAACTTAGAGCCCAAGAGTGTTTGTTTAGTTATATGCGAGATTCTGACGTGCCCCGAGCAATGACTCAACAAGGGGAAGTGGTAAAAATCAGCAACGACAAACTACTGGCCAACGAGCCTCATCCAAGCGCCCAAGAAGGGAATTAGTTCAAACTGACGGAGCGAAACACCCGGCTTGCGATGAGTCTCATCCGTTATCCCGATGTTTCTACATCAACAAAGATCAGGCTCCAGAATCGTTCAAACCACGCCCAGAAGTGGTAGTGATGGTAAGCAAGCTCCTTGATCTCGATTTGGATCTTCAAGCTCAGGTGAGAGCTTTGAAGCGACCACAAAAACGGACGCCAGCGACAAAGGTCTCCCAGACTCCTGAGGCGTCGACCGAGTGACTGCATGGCCGGCATATAACTACCGTCAATGCATCGTTCGCTGCATCATCTCAACAGAAGCGGTCAAATTACCCGCTTAAGGACTGCTTCATTCTGGACTCTGGATCCACAATTCACATTACCAACAATCGAACTCGAATCCAGAACATACGACCACCAGCTGGACCTGAGTTTCTCTGGGCCGGAAACACAAAAATTTGGATACAAGGTTACGGGACCGTTCGGCTCGTCCTTCAAGGATCAAACGGATAGACGACCCTCGAGCTTCACTACGTCGCGTACTTCCCAGATATCTTACGCAACCTTGTCTCATTTCGAATACTAAAACAACAAGGAATGTGGTAGGATACCAAATCTAATCCAACGCTGCTGAAACGCTCAGACGGCAGTACGATTGCGATACTAAGCGAATCATATGGTCAGTGGGTTATGGAACGACCATCTGCAAAAGCCGTATTTACTACTCACCCAGAAGCAACACGTCGAAGTCGGAAACTTCCAAAAGGGGCCGACACATTAAGATAGCATAAAAGACTGGGTCATCCAGGGCCTGCCGTGATCGAACACCTTGTTCACAGATCTGAGGGGACGCGCATCAAAGGCATTACCACGGTGATATGTGACGCATGTAAACAAGCCAAAACTAAGCGCCAAATCAGTCGGAAGCCTGGAAAGGACGACGAGAGACCTGGAGAGAGACTTGCGATCGATTTTCATCAATACGAAGACGGGAGCTCTACCAAAGAAAATAGTCAGCTACTCATCACCGATCGCAATACTGAATTTCTCTGGGATTTTTACTTCAAGGATAATTGAACGGCAAAATCTATCATCCAATTCCTAGATTCGATTACTCGCTTCCTTGAACGTTAATATGGAATCCGTGTTAAGGTAATTGAATGCGACAACGAGATCACCACCGTCAAACCAGAAGTCGAGCGCTGGTGCATAAGACAGGGTATCAGACCTGAGCCCTCCGCAACTGACACCCAAGCTCAAAACGGCGGAGCGGAGCGCTCAGGGGGTGTTATCAAAGACAAAGCCCGCACCATGCGAATCGATGCCTCCTTACCGTGGGAAATGTGGCCAGAGATAGTAAGAGCAGCCGTCTATCTTCACAACCGAACACCAAACTACGCAAATAACTGAAAGCTTCCATATGAGGCATTCTTTACTTATGTTGCTCTCCGCAACGGGATCGCCACAACCCGCAAACCAAATCAAGCTCACCTTAAAGCATTTGCACTCTCAAGCGATATCCTTCGGTCCAAATCTAGACTCCAGCGCCTCGAGCCTCGAGCCTGGATTGGCTATCTAGTGGGCTATCGATCCTCGAACATTCATCGGATCTGATTTCCGTCAATGGGGAAGGTGATCAACACGAGAGATGTCATTTTTGACGAAGACTCAGTCTTCAGTGGCCAGCAAGAGGAGATCATGGAAAATCTTATGCATTACACCCTGGATAAGATAGCAACTTGGATACGAAGCATAGAGCTCCCTGAACCTACCCAAGAACCGGAAACCCAGTACTTTTACGAAGACGATACCATACTCGACATGGAACCGATCCAAGAAAACCTGACTGGCTTTCATCAAGGGCGCAAGGTTGGTTACCAATATCAACCATATCCTACTTCTCTATCAACTCCGCCGTCAGTGGCTCTGCTCACTCAACTGCTATCCAAAATGCCTGAAGCAACTGAAGAGGTAGCATTCATGAGTGGAACACCACAATCAGTTCAGTGTGGAGCTGCCTTTATGGCCGGCGTTCAAGGAGGGGTAGTAGGAACATACCGAGGAAAGGTAATCGACAAAGCGAAACTGAGGCGTATGATTTCAAGAGGAGAAAAACCACACTCAAGCCAGCTACCGCCTCCACCAAATTCTAACTCCCAACTGGAAAATCACATACTTGGTGATGAGCTTCATGAAGCCGAGAAAGAACATTTGGAAAGTCACCGCAAGATGGAATCTTGGTCCGAAACCCCAGCCAAAAAGATCAAGTTATCTGGACATCAAATTTTCGACTGCATGTGGGTATACACCTACAAACTTGACAAAAATCATCGTCTACTAAAGTGCAAGGCACGACTAGTTGCGCGTGGAGATCAGCAGCGAAATATCATGTCCCAAGACACATGCTGCTACACTAGCAATCAGGTCTTTCAGAATGCTAATGGCAATTGCAGCCCACCAAGATCTGGAGCTCAAACAGTACGATATCACCAACGCGTTCGTACATGCTCGAATGGATCGCGTCGTATATATGCGGATGCCGCATGGATATCAGAAGCTTGGAACAGTACTGCAGATCAACAAGGCCCTATACGAATCACGGATCACCACTTTCATGGCAGAAGGACTTCACAAGGACCCTTGGTGAGATCAGATTTGAAACTATCCCTCCTGGACCATGCTGTCTCATGAAAGAAGGGATCCTTATTTTCTTCTACGTGGACGACATCATTGTCGCTTATGCCCAATCCAAGAAGCATGAAGCCAAACAAGCTGTAAAGCGCCTCCAAGGCAAATACACGTTCACTGGTGGAAACGACCTCCAGTGGTTTTTAGGTATGGAAGTAATCTGTGATCGACCGAATCGACGCATTCAACTCTCACAGATATCCTACGTTAACAAGATCTCCAAACTTATTGATAAATCGGACATCCACAACGATACTCCAATGGCAGATGTTGAGCTCAAGCCTCACAATGGGAGCGCAACATCAGCAGAAATTAACAAATACCAACGGAAGATTGGATCACTTCTTTTCGCTGCTGTTACAACAAGGCCAGATATCGTATTTGCGACCTCGAGGCTCGCTCGTTTCCTTACCAACCCTGGTGGAATTTATCAGGATGCTGCAGATCGTGTTCTACTATACCTTCGAAGCACACGGGCAAGGTCACTTGAACTTGGTGGAGGTGATGGTCTTGAAGTGGCTAGTGATGTCTCATTCGCCGACAATACACTCGATCGCAAGAGCTCTCAGGGATTCACCATCAAACTGTACGGAGGACAGATCGCCTGGCGAGTAAACAAGCAAGATACTGTCACCACCTCGACAACTGGAGCATAGCTTCTGGCACTATCACAAGTAGCCAAGGAGGCTATCTTTACATCAAGGTTACTCACTGAGTTAGGAGTAAAGCTTCCAGAATCGACAATCACAATACAATGTGACAATACACAAACAATTCAACTCATACATAAGGAAGTCTCAAAGCTTCAAACAAGCTCCGGCACGCCGACATACACAACCACTGGTTAAGGCAAGAAGCTCGTCATGGAACAATTACCGTGAAGTACGTAAAATCGACTGAGATGCTTGCCGACGGCTTTACAAAAGCACTAGCAGCAAACAAGTGGGCAATATCTCTCGATCAACTAGGTTTAATATTGAGGAAGAACGAACAAAAACCTCCCAATATCGATCTAGACAAGATACAAGACCAAATAGAGAATTTATCAGTAAGTTGAAGCATGAATCAGCTTGAAGCTTGAACACTTGCCAAGCTGAGGGTGTGTATCAGATGAGAGGTATTGTCAGAGGGAAGGTTCCGGTGAATAAGCCCAGTAAAGGTGACCGTGTCGTCTAACTTGATTCCACATTCACCTAGAGAAAAGGGTTTGGCGCATGTATATAATGCTCATGGACTCAGTCCAGGTAAACAGACACAACAATCATCAATCTTTACTCTATCGCACTTGAGCATATCTGTCACGGTTTGAGATCACTCCTGCAGTATCTTGCAGTTGCGCCTTACAGTTGGTCATAGGCCGCTGCTGCCTACGCAGTAGCGTTGTTTACTGTCAA